>JABXJD010000099.1:232500-277500 GCA_013375575.1 Percina caprodes | reverse complement strand
AAACGTCTGAAAGTCCAGACCAAACGAGGTAAGTGTGAAAGCCCCCTAATTCACCATGATTGACTCCTAATTAGAATTAATTCATATGGGATAATCATGTATTTACAAAGCTTCTACTTGAGCAACCCATTTTGAGATTTAGTACATTGCGTGACCATAACAATATACTCACCTCAACATTCTGTACCAAAAGTGTGACTTACACTAACTACGTTTACATACACATAATATTCTGTTTTTGCCCTTGGACAATATTCCAACTAAGCAGTTTAAATGGCTAATGAAAATACATATTAAATGCCATGAATATGTTTTGCCATGCAAAATGTGTGGTTTTTTTTTTTTAAGTTTTCTACTGGTGGCGAACGTGTTGGACTGTGCAAACTCCCAATTTCAAAACGGCCTTATTCAGAATGTCCAAACAGATTTATTAAAAAAAGTTTATATGACCTGTATCAATGTGATGTTACTTTGGCCAGGTCATCATCAAAAAAGCGATTTTGTCCATGTTGACATTGGTTGCTACATGTACATTTATTAAAAACTTTGCATTGTTTAACTTTTCATATAGCTAGACGTCTAAACTCTGAGACAAGGCCATTATGTTTGAAAACGGTCATCCTGATTTCAAACAGACAGTGTCGTCAAGGCAGTTTGGGCTACAGATAGCTTTTACATGGTGGCCATTGTTCAGCTACAAACGTGCACACATGCACTGTTTGTATCATAAACACGGTTGGTCAATGGAGCCGCAGTTGTAGCGGTAGCCATCGCTGCCGGTAACAAACTCGTATGACAGAGTGCACCGACCAAAACTAGCAAGCACTTTCTTACCGCTGCTGCCATATAGTGAGTTTCTTAATTCCTTCAATTTGAGGCAAAACAGTTAAAGTTTTTCTTACATTACACAATAACAAAAGTCATCATTTTTAAGTAAAAAGTTTTGGATACATTTTTACTTCTTCCAACCATGTATAAATTTAATATATGGTTGGAAGAAGTAAAAATGTATCAAAAATCTTTTACATCGTAAAAATTATGACTTACTATTGTGTAATGTCAATCAATTTTCATATTGCAATAATATCATAATCCTAAATTGAATCATTGTGAAAACAAAACTTTCTAGCTGTTGTGTTGTTACTTTTGCCAGGTCATTAATCAAAAAAGGGAATCAGTACATTCATGATTTTGTCCATGTTGACATTAGTTGCAGCATGTACATTTATTAAAAACTTTGCTTTGTTTAGCTTTTCATATAGCTAGACGTCTAACCTCTGGGACAAGGCCATTATGTTTACAGTGGTGTGAAAAAGTGTTTGCCCCCTTCCTCATTTCCTGTTCCTTTGCATGTTTGTCACACTTAAGTATTTCGGAACATCAAACCAATTTAAACAATAGTCAAGGACAACACAAGTAAACACAAAATGCAATTTGTAAATGAAGGTGTTTATTATTAAAGGTGAAAAAAAATCCAAACCATCATGGCCCTGTGTGAAAAAGTGATTGCCCCCTAAACCTAATAACTGGTTGGGCCACCCTTAGCAGCAACAACTGCAACCAAGCGTTAGCGATAATGTGCAATGAGGCTTTTACAGCGTCCTGGAGGAATTTTGGCCCACTCATCTTTGCAGAATTGTCCTAATTCAGTTACATTAGAGGGTTTTCGAGCATGAACGGCCTTTTTAAGGTCATACCACAACATCTCAATAGGATTCAGGTCAGGATTTTGGCTAGGCCACTCCAAAGTCTTCATTTTGTTTTTCTTCAGCCATTCGGTGGTGGAC
Source organism: Percina caprodes (assembly GCA_013375575.1). NCBI lineage: Eukaryota > Metazoa > Chordata > Actinopteri > Perciformes > Percidae > Percina > Percina caprodes. The sequence goes on along the minus strand of JABXJD010000099.1, from coordinate 275,713 downwards.
TTGCTGGTGTGTTTAGGATCATTGTCCTGCTGCAGAACCCAAGTTCGTTTCAGCTTGAGTACACGAACAGATGGTCGGACATTCTCCTTCAGGATCTCTTGGTAGACAGCAGAATTCATAGTTCCTTTCATCACGGCAAGTCTTCCAGGTCCTGAAGCAGCAAAACAGCCCCAGACCATCACACTACCACCACCATATTTTACTGTTGGTATAATGTTCTTTTTATGAAATGCAGTGTTCCTTCTACGCCAGATATACTTGGACACACACCTTCCAAAGAGTTCCACTTTTGTCTCATCGGTCCACAGAATGTTGTCCCAAAAGTCTTGGGGATCATCAAGATGTGTTGTGGAGAAATTGAGACGAGCTTTGATGTTCTTTTTGCTCAGCAGTGGTTTTCTCCTTGGAACTCTGCCATGCAGGCCATTTTTGCCCAGTCTTTTCCTGATGGTGGAGGCATGAACGCTGACCTTAACTGAGGCAAGTGAGGCCTGCAGTTCTTTGGACGTTGTTGTGGGGTCTTTTGTGACCTCTTGGATGAGTCGTCGCTGCGCTCTTGGGGTAATTTTGGGCGGTCGGCCACTCCTGGGAAGGTTTACCACTGTTCCATGTCTTCGCCATTTGTGGATAATGGCTCTCACTGTGGTTTGCTGGATTCCCAAAGTTTTGGAAATGGCTTTATAACCCTTTCCAGACTGATAGATCTCAATTACTTTCTTTCTCAATTGTTCCTGAATTTCTTTGGGTCTCGGCATGATGTGTAGCTTTTAAGGATCTTCTGGTGGACCTTACTGTGTCAAGCAGCTCCTATTTAAGTGATGCCTTGATTGTGAACAGGTGTGGCAATAATCAGGCCTGGGTGTGGCTAGAGAAATTGAACTCAGGTGTGGACCACCACAGTTATAGTATGTTTTAACAAGGGGGGCAATCACTTTTTCACACAGGGCCATGATGGTTTGGATTTTTTTTCACCTTTAATAATAAACACCTTCATTTACAAATTGCATTTTGTGTTTACTTGTGTTGTCCTTGACTATTGTTTAAATTGGTTTGATGTTCCGAAACACTTAAGTGTGACAAACATGCAAAGGAACAGGAAATGAGGAAGGGGGCAAACACTTTTTCACACCACTGTAAATAACCATGCTGATTACAGACAGACAGCTTTGGGCTAGTTTTGATCCAGCCAGGTTAGTGTAATATGCATATCTCTGTCCCTCACCTCACCCCCTCTCTACCTTCTGACTGTAAAGAATTGATCAGGTCAAGTCTGGCATTTAACATATGGAAAGGAGCTCCCTGCTACAACACCAGGAGGGGGCCTGCTGTCTCCTGTCCCCTGGGGTCTTAGTCTAGGCTAAGACAATACAATGTTGATTAACTGTATTGATGTCAGAGTTTCACATTTACACGACAGACCGTTTTGTTCTGTAACCAAAACGACCCCCAAGGGGCAGAGTTTAGAGCCATGTCCTTCCCCATTAGACAGCGAAGATGTACTATGCATGTTGTCATGACGACAGACCAATGAGAATGGATTTGAATGCACCAGGTGAAGAGGAACCGCCCCCAGGTGAAGGGCATAAATGAGTGTGATTTAGGGATATTCAAGACTGGTTTCTTGTGACTCCGTCAGGGGGAAGCATGGATCCAGTCCGCTGTCAGCTGCAGTGTTATGTTGTTGTTTTTTGTGTTATTGTCTTTGTCTTATCATCATCATTCTGTTGCATTAAACCTTTTCTTAATTCTCAATTGGACACCCACGTCTCCTTCCTCAGAGATCCAACGAACACAAATGTTAGTTTGAAAATTCTAACACTACAGATAGCTTTTACACAGTGGCCATCGTTAATGACAAATTGTGTTCCATTATGAACGTGCACACAAGTATTGTTTTTAAATCACAAACACACAGTGTGAAAGCGCAACGTCAGCCATTGATGCCTGGTAACATAAACAACAGAGTGCACAGAACGAAGCTTTATGACTAGCATCTAATTTCTTTAACTGTCTACGCTAATGACTAGCGAGCACTTTCTTACCGCTGCTGCCGTACAGCGAGCATCTTTTTTTAAACATACGTTGCTGCTGGGTGCTCAATTTGAGGCTAAAATGATGAGTGCTAAACGGCTTCCTGGCTCCACCCTTTTCCTCTTGCCTTCTATTCATGCCCAGCGCCATTTGTTTTTAACTCCTTTCTCAACTAAAGCTGGATCTACATTTTTTTAGCCACGTTACCCCGGAGACCGACCACGACACACACACACACACACACACACACACACACACACACTTTTCGGCAAGGATCCGCCCTACTTTGCATCTGATTGGCTAGAACTTGTTTCATTGTTAGGTGGAAGTTCGATGATTGGTTAAACCTAGCACATCAAAAACAAATCCCATGTGAACTTTTTAAGCTTGGCGTTAGTTACGAGTTGCATTCCTCTCATATGATTGGTAGGTGAAATCAATTCACTCAAAAATATAAAACTGCATGCAAGTTCCAAAATTTATTTATTAATTTTTCCTCACAGCTGCAAGCCGAAGTTCCAGCACGTTACCAGAATACTTTAACCTTGTGTACAGATTAATCACTAATTTTCTTGATTCATCGATTAATCATTTGCTCAACAGAACAAAACAGCACAAAAAAGGCCAGCGCAGGTTGAATAAAAAAAAACTTTTACAATTATTTGATTAAAAAAAAAAATACTTAAAAACACAGTAAAAGATCAACATTAATCACACTACCTTGCATATATTTTCACAATAAATTCCTTAGCAATAACATGTTTTTTTTCTCAAAAATTGCAAACTGGGCCTATCAAACTGTTTCTGCTTCGTTTCTTCATCATGGTAAGTGCTTTATAATTTGTGATTTATATTTGCAGCTAATAAAAGTATGGAGGAAGACATGATTTATGTAGGAGATGGCAGTAAAACAGGATGTTGTGCACAGCTAGTAATTGTGGCCATCACTAAAGCAGCAAATGTGACAAGGTCTCTGAATGATGTTTTGTATTGACATGTTGAAAGCAAAATATCGATGATTAACCATTGAAACGACATTGAAATTTGGCCTGAATAATTAATACTATGCATTCACACAGTTAAAAACAATAATATTAGAACAAAAACAAAAGTTAAAAAGTTTTTTGCATGATAAAAGAAAAATAAGCTATATAATCTTTTTCTTAACTGCTAAATTACTATATTGATGAAGACTAGCGGGTTAAATTGGCCGTGCTACAAACAGACAGACACATAGCTTGACAACCTCGCAGCTGGATGCGGTGTAGACAGGCTCAGACATACACGCCGTGGATTGCTGTGGACTTGTGTCGGTCACACAAGTGGTTCCAGGAAAATGGCTGCATGTATCTTGAACAATGCACGCAATACTGTAGATGCGTGACCATGTTGAAAGTATGTCCGAGCCTCACGGATGGTTGAACTGGGAGTCCCATCTATAAAGAGAGACTTCGCATTTACAATTTGGAATTGAGGAATGCAAGGCGTTCGTTCTTCTCTAAGATTATTGCTAAAAACACTAATATTTCACATGCTCTGTTTGCTACTGTTGACAGGCTAACAAACCCTCCAGTCCCAGTAGCATTTGACCTTTTATCTACTAAATCCTGCAACGACTTTGCCATCTTCTTCAATGAAAAAACAGTCAGTACCTCCATATCAGGTACAGGATCTACGTGCTGTCTCACTGTTCAAGCAAAACAAGTACCCATATGACCTAATTTCAAACGATTAACCTGGAGGATATCATACAACATCTAAAAACTTCTTCCTGTTGCCTTGATATTTTACCAACTGGCTTTTTGAAAACTGTTTTGAATTGTTTGGCCTCAGATCTTTTACAGATTGAAAAACATGTCACTTCATGCAGGTATCATCAGGTCTTAAAAACTGCAGTAATCAAGCCACTCTTAAAAAGAATAACCTAGATACATCAATAATGGACAACTACTACAATATCAAACCTCCCATTTTTAAGTAAAATTATTGAAAAAGTTTTTCCTTCAACAACCAAACCTTTTTTGTCCCAAAACAATATTTTTGATGCCTTACAGTCAGGTTTCCGGCCACACTGAGACGGCTCTACTGAAATCTTTAATCACATTCACTTAACCACTGATAGTGGCAGAACATCAGTCTTGTTATTACTAGATCTCAGTGTTGCATTTGACACGGTTGACCAAGACATACTACTAAACAGACTGGGAAACTGGATAGGCCTTTCTAGCACAGTAGAAAAGTGGTCTGAATCCTATTCAAAGAATATAAATTACTATGTGTCAATAGGTAACTATGCATCTGAGCGTACAAGTTTGACATGTGTAGTTCCCCAAGGCTCCATCCTGGGGCCTCTACTGTTTTATATCTACATGCTGCTGCTAACTAAAATCATGGAAAACAACAACATACGTTACCATAGTTATGCGGACGACACACAAATTTATAAAACCTAGTCACCCGGGGACTACTGTCCAATACAACAACTGGCTAAGTGCATTGAACAAACCAATGATTGGATGTGCCAGAATTTTCTCAAATTAAACAAAAAAATCAAATTGGACCAAAAAATGAACGATTAAAAGTCATCTTGGTGTAATTATGGACTCTGATGGGAATTTTAACAGCCAGGTTAAGTCAGTAACATCTGCCTATTATCACCACAAAAATATATCAAGGGTAAAAAAGACTTATGTGCCAACAGGATTTGGAAAAACCCATGCTTCCCATCTTCAGTACTGTAACGGTGTCTTTACAGGTCTCCCTAAAAGTCTATTAAAACGGCTACATTTGAGTCAGAACGCTGCTGGACGAGTCCTTACCAGCACCAAGAAAGTGGATCACATCACTCCAGGTCTGAAGTCCTTACACTGGCTTCCTGTGCACCAAAGAATATATTTCAAAATACTCATGTTGGTTTATAAATCAAACGGTTTAGGACTGCTAGTAAACTATGAACCGATCTTTAAGATCATCAGGGACAGGTCTGCTTGCCATCCCCAGAGTCGGAACAACAAGCTGCGTTAAGTTTCTATGCTTCACATATCTAGAACAAAATTCCATTAAACTGTAGGTTGGCACCTAATCCCAGCTCTTTTAAATCAAGGCTTAAGACCTTTCTTTTTAACACTTTTGTTAATTCATTGCACTCCATTACGATTTTATTTAATCTACTTTTAAAATATTTTGTATTTATCGTTTTTATTTCTGTATTAATCACTTTCAATTTGTTACCAATTTGTATTAATTTTTAACTGTGTTTTGATGTTTTATGTAAAGCACTTTGAATTGCATTGCAGCTGAACTGTGTTATACAAATAAAATTGCCTTGCCTTTGCTTGCTTGTCAGTTTATGGTCACTGATCGGTTAACCGGTCGACATCTAAATTAGCATCCCTATACAGATGCATTTTCACTTAACAGAGCTCTGAACAAAATGAGTCTCACATGGCTTCTGGAGGTAGTTTGAGCAATCGGACCACTGTTTTAAGGACTGGATTCGGTGCGTTCACCTGAATCTACATATTGTTGAGTATGATAATAACATTTAATGAAAGCTGCAGTATTAGTACCTCCTACACAGACCGTCCCTATCGGCTAGACCTCACATAGACCCAGTGTGCTCTGGTATTTGCCTGAAAGCACAATGACAAAGACAAGCTTCTACATGCTGCGGATCCAAACTCTCCCATCAGCTCCATACTTTAGCATTTTTTAGTCATTATTATATGATGACATGCCAGAATCACCTGATGGAGCAGCAGTGGTTGAAATAACAGGGCCTGATATTCCAACATGGAACCCACAGTATGGCTGCCTACAAATACCAATGTTTAATAAAAAAGGAACTAGACTTAATGATCATAACAAGACAAACCAGTAGTACATAAACTTGAAATCAATTTAACAAATTTTTAACAAATTTTGTTTTTTCCACAAATAGCATTATCTTCATATTACATGATACATTACATACATATTACATTATAGTACGTGAGCCTAAACCAGCCAATAAAACACATTACCAAAAAGATAGTCCTCTCACTTTCTGGTGGTTTTTATCCTTCACTCCATCTCTCACTACAATACTTTCCCTCTTAAGACAAAACAAACAGCAAATTCCACAGTCGCTTGCAAAACAGTGGCTAAATATGATGCTACAGGCTCCAAAGCTCCACGGCGTGCACACAGAGCAAAGGCAGTAACCCCCAGAGCGGCCCTGCCCTCCACATTCCTTACAAGGAGCCCCATCCCCCCCTACGATCTGACTCAAATAGGAAAGTTACCCAATTTTTCCCACCCACACAGTGACTTTAAGCATGCATACTCAAATTATGCTTTCAAAAGCCGACTGGAAGAAGAAAAAAGACATACGCGCACAAGCAAGCGCGCGCGAGCGCACACACACACACACCCACACACACTCTTTCTCTTTTTATAATGGAAAATAACATGTTTTCATTAATAAAATGTGTATAATACACCTAAGGGTTTTACACGGTTTCAAATAACATGTTTTCATTAATAAAATGTGTATAATACACCTAAGGGTTTTACACGGTTTCAAATAAACTGTATTCCAAAATAATTGTATTTTTATATTTTTTTTATTTTTATTTTTACAAAGCCAATTTATATCTTAAAAGGTCTGCTTTGTATGTTCTGATAAATAATTAGCAGTTGCAGTAGTAAAACTGTACATTCAACAGGGCTACATATAATTTCAGTCATAAAATCAAAAATCACCACATAAAAAATAAATCAATTATTTTTACAGGAAAGATCTATTAATTTGCTGTTCCTAAAATACTTACCATTTCTATGTAACTTAAATCTGTCTGACTGGCTTCCATAAACTGACTATACACCATACATTTACAGTAGGTCATTAAAATCACTTTTGCAAACAGAAAATGATATTACAGTTGATTAGTGGTTCCACTAAACCCTGTTCTTGATTCAATCACTGCCATTTGATTAAATCCGAATCATGATATTCACCTTATTATCTTAAAAATCTCAAGTACAGCAGGAGAACTTAGCATAAGCTTGACCCTGCATTCAAATTATTTCCCCGTGGGCCAGCATGTAGCAACACATTACACTGTCTAACAAAATGTGTAAAAAGTTGTGAAAGTTGACCTCAAAGCATGTGACTTAATCTGACACGTGGTCTGCAATGCAAACCAAGACAGCCTCTGAGTTTCTGTGAACAAAATGTTCTTTTTTTAGGAGGCGTGGTCCTGTAGGCCTATATCTCCCAGGGTAAAATACAGCCTAATAACGTAGCTTGGGAATAGAAAAGCCACAGACTGTTTCGTCATGAGGACTTCTGGGCTTAGGCATAGGTTCCAAAACTGCGGACTTGGGACCTCCAGCGGTCCTTGATGGAGTTTCCAAAATAGAACATACCTTTTGATTTCACTCAGAATTGCTAAATTGAATCCATTGTTTTAGCGAGAGCTTTCACTGAGTTTAATAGACAGTTGAGATATATGAGAAAGCCGAACAACACTAAAAACTTTAACCAAAATTAAGGTCACGTTAAATTGTGTCTATGTGGATCTATTTAACTTATTATATTAGAACATCCTCCCAATATAAGCCCCAACTGGGTGTAATTGTCTAAGTTCAAATTTAGTACAATATTTAATGGAATTTAAATTTGGAAGCCATGTTACCAAAATCAGCTTAGCAATTCTCCTTCTAAACTTGATAATGTGCTACTGATTAGTCTGACCAGATAAATAACACACATCTCTTCTGTCAACAGTTAATGCTTACACTTGTCCCAAGAAATGTAATCTATTAATAATATAGGATTTGATAACAGACCAACAATATGAATTAAATTTAAGGATTTTCCTCCAAGTATTACCATGAACTAACACTTGGCTAGCTAGGTTCAGTTGTGGTAAAAATGGCTACATTTTACTCTTAAACTGTAGACTGTGTCATATTGTTTGGTGCTGAAAATGTGTCTGAATGTGTGTGTAACTCTTGAGAAAGCTGTGGGGGTGGGGAGGGAGACTGCCTACCACTAAGAACCTACAGAGGCTCATCCATGGTTTATATAGTCTATTTTCTCCATTAAGCAGCACTCTTCCCTCCGCTGTACTGCTGTTTAAGTTTAAGGCGAAGGCCGAATGCTATGACAATACTATTGCACTGCTTTAATGGATGGTACAGTAGTGCAACATCGTCAAAGCAGCTGACCTCTGCAAGCTGGGAGTGGGACAAAAACACACTAAATGTGAACAGCGGTTTTACGGCAGCTATACCACACACATATGCCACACTAGAGCTGACCATGACGGCAAACTGATGTGTCGACATAAATTAAAGGTATGACACGACCATAGCTTTACATACTGTGGATACCAAGGCATTAAGTCAATTTAGGTGTATCAGAGTACCATTTTAATATTTTCTTGTCTTGTTTAAATAAGATTTGTGAGTAGAGGAAGTGGGATACAGAGGAGGAGGAGGGGAGCATGTTGTAAGGAGGGCGGGGGTGGCAGCCAATGCCCTTTTAATATTGCACTGCTCATCTGATTTCACAGTAGTACAACAGAAAAAGGGCTTTGGACACCACGGCTGCTCTTCAAATCCGTTCAATTTCTATTCAAAACCAAGCATGGACACAGTCAGCGCCAACGTTGCAAAATTTTGTAGACGTATGGGGCCTAAATATGTGGGCCTACCATCAGACAACTTACATGCTGGAAGACATATGCAAACCAGCAGCCGTGAAACAACCGAATAGGCTTATTAGGATTACAACACAATGTAGCCTATATGGCGTAAAAAGCATAAATAGAAAAGTATATAATCTATGCAAATTGAAAGGGATTTGTTAAAATGTGCAACCCTTGACTTGTGAAAATAAAAATCTAATTTTTGTGGTTTTTAATGTGATCCCCCTCTGTAGGTCTGACGCTTTTCCTGTAATTTGGTCCGGTCAGCATGGACTTAGGCTATAAGACTGTGGGGTGAAACGTTTACTCAAATTAAAACCAAAGCTATTCCTATGGGCTGTGGCCTCGCTGAAAAAAGGCAGTGAACAGGACTTCGCCTGGAGGAAACGAGGGTGGAGAAAACGTATATAGGGCAAAGAGCACATTCCGCCATACAATACCAGAAACCCTCATTTAATATCTGCTATTCCTGTCCCTTTAGCCAAAGTAGCAATTTGAAACCCTCCTCGTTTAGAAAACAGAAGGGTGGGGGTCTATGAGAGGCTTTGTTATTTCCAGTGTTCAGAGAAGTTTACAATAATCCAACGTGCTCATTTTTCCTGCCAAAACTGATCAAAACACTTGCATGCGAATCAACAAGCAAACCGCCAAGGCATTTCAAACTCATCACATTTAAACAAATGCCACAAGCCCACCAGCTTGCCAAGACAACTTTTCAATTTTAATTTTAAAAAGGCCTTAAATACACAAAGAAATTCCTCAAAGTATGAGATATATATGGTGTTCTTTTCAAACAGAATAATCAGGCTACACAATTGTTGGAAAGTTGAAACGTTTTCTCCATATTTCCGGTTAAAATATTAGAGTAGGCCTTCGCTATTTTGAAAACACTTCAGCTATAGCCTACCAAGAACATTTCTACAGTAGGCTAGGGAGAACGGCTAAACCGCACGTCTGACAAACATAAGGATATGTGACTAGTGGATAAAATGCTGTATTAAGAAGCCCAGTCATTCATAAAGCCGCATATAATTTGATCTAAATCTGGTGTGTGTGGTCAGTAGTCACTATAGCTCACAGTGATTTAACTCTAGCCTACATGTTTCTTTAGTAGCTACTTTTATGCAAAAATAAAACTACAGCTTATATTCAACCAACTTATTTATATTTTTTATAATATAATTGTCTACTGAAGTAGTGAAGACTGTGGAAAAAAAAACTGCACATTTACTTGAACTGGATTATTATATTAGGCTACTGTGTAATTAATAACTCATTTGTCGTTTTGCCGCGATCAAGTGGAAGCATGGGTGTCCCTGTACGCCACATTGAAGCCTGTGGATTAGCTCATATGATAGTAGCCTACTTAGTTATGATATCTCAAGTTTGCAGCCAGGAACAATCATTTGCATAGGCACTTAATTGTTAATCACTCTCTTTATCACGCTTGCCCTTGCGTGTAGGTGCGCTCTTTGCCTACACCACTTCTGTCTGTCTGTGTGTCTGTGTGTCTGTGTGTCTGTCTGTCTCTCTCTCTCTCTCTATCGCGCGCGCACGCGCGCGCGCGCACACACACACACACACACACACACACACACACACACACACACACACACACACACACACACACACACACACACAATAGCTGCAATACAGTTCTAAGCAACGAAAGCTCGCGGAACCTCTCCGCGGTCAAACAGAACCACCGACATCCACGTTTGTCTGCGAGCTCCACGTAAACCCCGACCGTTGCAGTAGCGCTTTCCTTGCGCAGTCAGAGGTTCTAATGAACGGTACCTGGCGGAGGCAGGGCCGGTCCGTACAGCTCAACACACAGAAGAAGCACAGCAGGGCAGTTGCCAACTTTAGCGAGGAAAAACGTCCTGGCTTTTGCAATCTATCTTCCACACACACGTCCATTTCAACCGCAGTAACGGTTTGCGAGGCGTAAATGCAACTCGGTTATAAAACGGTATTTTGTCCATTGGCAACCTCACGGCCTCCCAGCTCCGGACTCCATCTTTGACTAGTTGACATTCAGCTCTTGCCGAGACAAATTCCTTATTTGCATGCCAGCCTGTCATTGGTCCGTTTCTGTGCTAGTCTCTGCTCTCATTGGAGGAAAATGAATCTCATCACCTTCATGATTGGTGACAAACCAAAGGAACGTCATTGTATGGTTTAATTTTAACAATGAACACACATTTTCTCTTCCATTCACAAATTTTTCATTAGCTGCCTTTGAGGTGCTAGCTAAATGGTGTTATTTTGCTTCAAAGGGGAACAATAAACAAATCAGCAACTTAATCAGCTATAGAAGTCTTTTCGGTAAAACATAAAATTGAACTGATTGTAGCCTATCCTGTCCACACTGGAGACCACCCTGCTTTTAAACAGTACATGTGGATATCAATTTTGAAGGCTATAAGTGCTGTGTAGCCTACATCTTACTCATCATATTGTTTCGTGTTAGTTGCCTTCATGGATAAAAATATTTTCCAAAGTGCAGAAACAAAGCAGACTTCATCTGACAAGAAGACTCCAATAACTACCAGTCTCAAAATATTAGTGCTTATTAAAAAGCCACAAAGGAGAAGGTGGTCAATAGGTTGCAGAGCACTGTGAGGGTGGTGTAGAGGATGGCTGGGGTGGGAAAAGGTTTAAGGCGACAGGGCTTTCTGGAGGTGCTGCGGTCCACGCTTGGAGGAGGGCAGCAGCCTGTGAAATCGGGCATTCCTGACCAATGGAGCTGAAATAATTGCATTGTCCGACGAAAAAGACCCGCTTCCACACCAGCCACCTCTTTCTTCCTCTCCTCTATGTTACGGCAACTGAGGGTGTGATGCTGCTTGTTTGGTTAGAGAGAATGTGTCCAAAGATGATTTCCCATTTTATCATAATAGATAAATAATAAAACTCTGTGTTTACCTAGTTCCATTGATTTAGTTTCTTCCCATTTTAACTTATAACCTGTGGCTTACACTATATATTTTTCTAATGTACTTGACAAATTCATTATCAGGGGAACTCACCAAAGCCTGCATAATTTGAGTTGAGGAAAAAACGCTTCCTCCCCACTTCCTAGTTCAATTTCGTGCAGTAGGCCCACATTTTATTGTCAAATAGCTTAACTCTAACTCACCTAGGCTTGGTGACTATTTATTAGGCTAAATCACTGAGAACACACATTGGGTTTTAGAAGTGTGAATCTCTCTCTCTCTCTCTCTCTCTCTCTCTCTCTCTCTCTCTCTCTCTCTCTCTCTCTCTCTCTCTCTCTCTCTCTCTCTCTCTCTCTAATTACAGCCAGTCATTTTCTTTAAGTTCTTTACTTTGGCCCCAAGTTTTGAGGAAAAACCTGTCAGCCATGACGTACGTTAGATGCTATGCAAGGAATGTGTGTTCACATTCGCGAGCACTTGTGCATAACATAGCGGTGCCGAGCAAAGTAGCCTATGTGGGGCCACAGGAAGCACCATGCCCATATTTAGTCGTGACGACTGACTGATCCTATTGACATGCTATCCGCACTAAAGAACTCTGCTGTACACTTCGGGGCGTTGTTTTTGAAAGCAAACTGTTTCTAAAATCTGAGATTTCCTCAAAAATTATATACAGAATTAATTGACAACATGTTTTTACACACTGAAACACATTTTCACACAGCTCTTGATGCTTTGTTTATTCAGTTTGTTCAACTGTTTGTTCAAAGTGTTTTTAATAACATTTTCTTTTCCTAAACTGCTTTTTCTTAGTAATTGTTTTTATTAAGACCCCATATTAGGCCACATCTGCATAGGTAGCTTTACAGGCAGGATTCTCTATGGAGATACTTAATTTGTTGATGGTGTAAAATAATAATTCTCCAACACAGTGTTTATACACACAGAATTAAATGTAACATTATTTTACAGATCCCAAACTTTCCAAAACTTATAAATATCAGCTTCAATTAGAAATGTGAAATAATGAACAAATATGAAAATATAATATTTCAGTTTGATGGAATGGTGCTATTTAAAACATGTTTTAGTTTTTAATCTGCCTCTTGATCTAAGCTAGGGGTGGCGAGCCTATGGCTTTTGAGCTGCATAAGGCTGTTTGCCTGCAAATGTGAGGCGTTTACTGTGGAGCTGGGGGCCGTGCTATTGGTTGATTTTTTTTTTTTATTTTGCCAATAATTTTAAAAATAAAAAAATACTGCAGCTAAGTTTTGAGGACAGATTCTGCAACCTAAGGAAAACAAGAGATCACCTCCCTCTTTAACCCTTTCAGTGCTGAATCATATTGTTTGAAAAACAAATGTTGCAGCATCCCATGGAGATGATTGGACGTTCTGAGGATGACCGACTGAAATCAGTGTTGAGAGAAGGGACCACAGATTTCTGAAAAAACAGTGACCACAGACAGATATCCCAATACTAAACAAGTTGCATTTAAGCTAATGTCAATGTTTGCATCAACTTATGTCTGTAAATCAATGTTTTCTACACTGTACACTGTACAACAAGTAAAGTCAAAACAATGTTCTGGGTTGGTGAAAGAGTCGCTTTGAGTGTCCACAACCCAGTACAAGCCAGACATGAAAAGGATTATGGATAACACAGACTGTCAGGTTTCCTACTGAGTCAATCTAGGAAAGAAAAAAAACTATGAAAAATGCTCTTTAGTTCAAATTTGTTTATTATTAGGATAAAGCCCTTGAGATGCATCATCTCGTTTTCAAGTCAGTAGATCTGGAAGTCACTGTTGCTGTTGTGGTGTGGACGAGCATGTGCTGTGTGGCTCTTATGGTTTTTTTGGGCTCTTTATGCTGAACTGGTTGGCCACCTCTGATCTAAGTATAATTACTTCAGTAAAATGTTGTGACAAGAGAATACGCTGCATGCAAAATGTTTACACAATGTGGAAAACGTTTATACAATGGGAATTGTATAACTTATATATGGTTTAGAAAAGTGAAACTTCATCAAAGAGACTTGGGAATGTGACAAACAGCTCCGGGTACAGGCATGGAGGCAGAAAAAGAGTTGAGAGGGAATTAGAGCATACAAGATAGCTCTCGATTCCATTCTTGATATACTGTATGTTTACAATCTATTTATAATTTTGTCATCCTGATTGTCCATCCTGTTTCATGTTGTACACACATATTGCATGTCTGTCCATCCTGTGAGAAGGATACCTTCTCTCTTTCTCCTAGTTCTCCTAGGTTTCTTCCATTTTTCCCCCCTGTTAAAGAGTTTTTTTGCAGTAGTTTTTCCTTACCCATATGGAGAGTCTAAGGACAGAGGTTGTCGTATGCTGTACAGAGCATATAGCCCCCTGAGGTAAGTTTGAGATCTGTGATATTGGGATATATGAATACAATCACAATCAGATCCCCTTAGGGAAATGATTTAGTTGCAGTTGCTCACAGTCAAATTCAAGGTAAAATAAGAGCAAGAAAAGTCAATTAGTGTATAAAGTAACATAGCTACAGTAATAAATAAATAAAAACATTAAGTAGAACTAAGAAAGATTAGGTTACAAGTAAGATTAGATTAAAAAGATTGTTTCAAATGGATTCTACGAATTCTACTTTAGTGCAGTGTTGACATAAATACAGTCCAAACATGTACAGCGTGAATATAAGTAGCAACAGTGAATAAATAACACCTTTGCACTTGTAGCTGATCAATTATTATAATTATAGCAATTATTTGTCCAAGAATATTGACATGTGATGTGTAGATACGTACTGTGAGACCAATTTTGACACTACATATTGACTAGACTAAGTCATTTATTGTGTTAAGAAAAAAAAAAAAAAATGTGATGGCCTGATGACACACTACTACAAGTTTATTTAAATCGTATAATTTCAAATCATAACAGAAGTTATCTCAGGGCACTTTACAAATATAGTTTTGGTCTAGACCACACGCACATCATTTACAGAGACCCAACAATTCCCAAGAGCATGCATTTGGTGTGACATTGGAAAAATGTCGTTTTAACGCTAAGTCTAGCCATTTTTTGTAAATATTTGGTTTACCTGATCTCCTTATGTAATAATGCTTGTATAACCTCAACCCTGTTATGCATGATCAAGTTGGAAACATAATTTTTCAGGACAACCTGGGCTATCAGGATACCTATCTTAAAGGGATGTGACATGAATGTGCACATTTTTATATGATTATGAACACAAAAGGCAAATGAGGAAATTGAATTTCACAGAAATGTGTTGAAATCACATGGAGAATAATAATAAACAAAACCTTTGGCTTTTAGTTTAGAGTTTTCTATTGGCTAAGAAACTACCTGTCTCCTGACAGGACCTTATGTGACTGGTCAACAGAGTCAGAAGTCACTTGATACCCAAGATGGCGGTGCTGTAAACATTACATTTTCATACGAAAAGACAATTGATTTCAAGGCACAATCCACCTGTTGGTTTGCCAAGCTGAGGTGGGTGTGGCTTGCCTGCATTCCAGCAGCTGCAGAGTTTACAAAAGTGGAATGTCATGTCTGTTTTCCTGTATCAAATTTATGTTTTTAGTTTGTTTCATGTTTTCTGTTAGTTTTTTCATTTCTTGTTTAATTTTGTAGGTTTTCTGTTCTCCCATGTGTTGTCTTGTTTTATTTCCCGTCTGATATTTTCCCACCTTTGTGATTACCTGTCCCCACCCTTATGAGTTGCACCTTTGTCTTATTTTTTCCCCTCTCTTGTGTATTTAAGGTCTGTCTTCCCCTCACACCAGTGCGAGAATGTCTGCTTCCCTGTGTTCAGCCTTCAAGCGTTTTTCCCTGTGTCCTGTATTCCTGAGTTCTTGTTTTTCCCGGATTTCCCTTTTATCTGCTCTTTACTGGACACTGTTGCCATTGGTTTATTAGCTTGCTAATAAATCATTGTATTTTACATACCTGAGTTGTGCATTTGTGGATCCATTCTCTGTGAGGGTGATAGGAAGTTAAGAAGACTGAAAGAAAAGTCAGACCCATCAAGTTGTGTTATTGTAGTTAGTATCCACGTCTTGAATGTCTACAAATGAAATGTCAGAGGAGCATTGAGGCTGATTAGCAAACAACTGAGTTGGTCAAAAGATGGAGCAAAACAGCTCTGGGGCTTCGACAAGGTAGGCCATTCCACCATTACCTTTTAGCCTGAATAAGGGAGACATTACAGTATGTTATTTAGGGAGAGTATTAAGCGGGCCCTGTGGCTAAAACTAGTATTTATCACGAAGTTACGTTACTCCCTTGCTTTGTGTTGGGGCTGAGCACCTTCACATGCACACACAGAACAAAGTCAGCGGATAGCACATCAGAGAAGCCGTGGTGGAGACTTATACTCAATACTGTAGCCTAAGCAAGTGCAATAAAACCTTTGGGAGAAAATAGTCAATACTCCCAGCTATTCTCCTGGAGTTTTAATTCTTTTAATTTTTACATGATGAAATATCAAAACCTGCCCAATCCACTATATTATTCAGAAATAGCACAGTGTCACTGCTGTTTGTGATTGTGTTTTTTCTAAATTACATAGGCCACATGCTTGAAATAAACATGGTGATGTTCAGGGGGGGCTTGTGGCAGCTAAACACGTATTTTCCATCCACTGTGCTTTTATGAGTTGTACTAGTTACAGAAAATGATCCAAACAAAGTTGTCACTCAACTTTACTACGCAGTGGCAAGAGTGTGTTTATGAAACATTAAGTTGTTGAATCTAATTAATTTAGTGGCCCGCCGGCTGGCTAGCAAGCACCAACCACGGTAAAGAGGAAGAGAGGTCTACAGTCTTTATCAGTTTTACAGTATAAGACTCAACAGTGACAGCACACATTTTGAATGGCTCTGGTTCCAGAACTGATTTTCTGACAGAGAAAGGTTACTCTACATTGTAGATGCAGATTTTACTCACAAAATATAATATTAACACATATAAAAAGAGTTTAAGGTCTGTAATCAACTCAACTAGCTAAATGAATCATGCACATATAACATTTTATTTGTTAAAAAAAAGATTGAACTGCAAAAAAAAAAGGCAAAGGGAAAAAGACATGTTTACACAAGCAATCATAGACTTCAGTGGTAGCAGCTAGTCATTGGCAGGTTTGCTGTTGTTGTAAGATTTCCATGGTAACAGTGAGCTCCAGCAACCATCAATGTCACTGTTATGCTTAGGATTGTGGTAGGCTACCTTTCCATGATATTGCCAATAAAACATGATTTTCTTTTTTTTCTATATTTTATTAAACAGGGTGGTCAACTTACAATGCAAATGTAGTAGCACAGTAAATCCCATTTTTATTTTAAAACATGTTTTGTTTTTTAATGAGAAAATAAAAATGAGAAGAGCCTTCTGTGTTTGTCCTCTCATAGTCGTTTTCTTGCTTCCTTCACTACTGGTTTTCTTCATGTGCACTTTTCTGCTTAAGCTGAATTGCCAATCAAATGGATTCCTCTTACTGATGTCTCCGCCTATAGACTGTATATATAGACTGTGCAAAAATGAAGCTATAATATCCCGGCTACAGGCGCTGCCATCTTGTAATTTTGGAGCCAGAGATCATGCAGTAGAGAGCAGGTAGTAGAGCCGCGACCTGTTTAGATAATTACATAAGGCAATGACCCTACATCTCAGCATTTTGTTATTAATAGCATGTTTTCTTGGATTAAATCATGGTTGCAGCTGTCCCGGTGGTCCTGTGGCCCTGCTATGTCTTGTTGCACCCTACTATGCTCTGTAGTGCCCTGCTACATCTTGCAACACCCTTTCATGCTCTGCTGTGCCCTGCTATGCCATGAACTATTACAACTACTATTTCTAATTATAGTTTCATTATCTTTATTGTGACTATTATTGCCACTGTTCATCACACTCCCAACTGGCATCGTCAGACACCGCCTACCAACAGCCTAGGTCTGTCCAATGTTTCTCCCTAAAAGGAAGTTATTCTCACCACCCGAGGTTTTTTCCTAATAGGAAGTTTTTCCTTGCCACTGTTGCACTAAATTTGGACTTGTTGGGTCTTTGTAAATTATACAGTGTGGTCTAGACCTACTCTATCTGTAAAGTGCCTTGAGATAACTCTTATGATTTGATACTATACATAAAATTAAACTTAACTGAATTGAATAAAACTAAGCAATCACACAATAAATGTTGAGGGGAAAAAAAACAGAGGCCTGAAACTTAATTAATAACATTAATACATTTTATATTTATATCTTGTGAGTAAAATCTGCATCTGCAATGTAACCAGTAACATTTCTCTGTCAGGTGTGGTAAATGTGGTCTGTCAATGTGGTAGTACAATGTTTTCCTCTGAAGTCAAAGTTCCAAATAAGGCAGTATTAAATGGTTGAGTTGTATGCTGCTGCTGTTTTATATTTATATAGCGCTTTTCTAGTCTTAACAACCACTCAAAGCGCTTTTACATATTAGAGGAACCATTCACCATTCACACATAGTCACACACTGTGGCTGAGGCTGCCGTACAAGGTGCCACCTGCTCATCAGATAAACATTCACACACCGATGGCACAGCATCGGGAGCAATACAGGGTTCAGTGTCTTACCAAACAACACTTTGTGTGTGTGTGTGTGTGTGTGTGTGTGTGTGTACAGTATGTATGTCTCACTCTCGCTGAGACATAGCTGAGAAGTCCAGAAAGCCAAAATCACCATAAACCTGGGTGTTTTATTTTGAAATTTGATTTATTTTGTAAAGTATCCGACCTTCCTGAATGAGATTACCTGCCTAGCTTAAAACATTCTCTCGCTACTCTTGAATAAAGGAGACACCGAAACAATTGCTGTGATCAGGCGAGGCCGTACAGGTATTCATTTTCAAATTGGCGTAGGCTATTAATCACCGGTAGCCCACTGTGGAAGACATGCCTGACTAAAAGCCTTGAAGCTACGAATCCCCGTCCCGCAGCTGCACACAATCTTTTTGTGCCATCACTTCTTTTTTTCAATTTTTAACATTCAATAGTGCTGCTGAAAATCCCAAATGTCTGCCATGTGTAAATTAGATCGGATGAAAGTTTTCTAGATATTTCAAAGACAATGGACATACATACACTTGCTTTTATAGATTTATCATTAACAGTACCACCTTCTGTATTTTTCTTTAAGGGAAACTTGTAGCTCTTACCTCCTCCCTCCCTCCTCCCACTCCATCTGAACTGTGACCTCCAGGGGTCAGCAGCTATAGAGAAGCCAGATGTCAGGATGAGGGAGTGGTGACTCGAGTGGGCGCTTAGTGACTCAAGTTACTCTGGGCAGCATGGCGCCAGAACAGAGAAAGAGTGTGTGTGTGTGTGCATGGTGGGGGTGGGGGTGTTTTGGTGGTGAGCATTTTTTGCTCACTTTAAATCTTTAATGATTTAAAGATTTAGTTATAGATATCTTGACATGCAATTTCTCATGAGAAATGTCACTGTGCATATTTTCAACTAGTAAGAATATCATTTTGACTAGGAGAAATTTAAACTGTGTCCACGTTTTTCGGATGGAACAAATACAGCATATGATTTAAATGTTTAGGATGCAAATTACAAAAAAAATACAAACACAGTAGAAGTAAACTAACCAAACATACAAGCAAAGTTAATTCTTAAAATACAATGTTAGTGATTAAGATCCCAGTTTAATCATAGTCCATCTCTTTAAGTTATTGTAACTTAATTCACTTTATAATGACTAAAATTAACAACAACCCTGTTGGACACAGACAGAAGGATTTATTAGAAGATTGTTGCATAGATAAGAACAGATATTCTTCCTCTGGTTGAGACAGTCACACAGAATGAGCTGTGTGATTCTGGAGAAGTGGAAAGTGAGCCCCATTAACTGTCCATTTAACTGTACATGATCTAATAATTTTCTACAAAACCAATATTCATAATACCCAGGTGTACAAATGATCTAAATTTAGAGGCATTCTTCAACTTTGATGTGTCTATGTTTGCTAACTTTGTCGCAAAATCTTGATGAATTGATTAATAAGTATTTATTTTTATCTTTATTTAATTACATGTTTTGTCAATTATCAGTGAATTTTGTTTTTGACATGACTCTGAAAATGTGGGTTTTATTTAGTTTGGGATTTGTTTAGGCCTACAGCATTTTCTGTCTGCACATGAATTTGTGGCAAAGTTCTGTGCATGGCAACTTAATTTGGCTGAATCTTTAATTTATATTTTTTCACTTCACTATGACATGTTTTACTGGGTTGTTAACCACCTGCTGTAGATTGTAATTTATTGACCATTTCTTTACAACTACATCTATGTGTAAAATACATGCAATCTGTGATGAGCCATATAAGAGATATACCTTATGTGTGTTTACGATAAGTATTGGATGGGCTGCCACGCAGGTTCATAGCTATGCCTGCCTCCCTCCATTCTCCGCTCCCAGCCGTATGTTTCTGAATGGTATTCCTGTAGAGGGTTAGGGTTTGGCCTTTTGGCATTCCAGAGGGCGGGGCCTAATGTTTGACTCCCGTGCTGCATTCATGTGAAATTGGATATGTAGAAAATCCATGACATTGGATACAATACCTTTCAGTTCAGTTTCCATCTCCAGGCTCCTGGCAAATAGGCTTCTCAACAAAGCTTTAATGGGTCAGTTACATAGAAGATACCATGTTGATAAATAAAATAGGCCTACTAAACAATATACTTTTCCTCTCAGCTTTCATTTGTTACTTAAGTAATACACATGTAGCTCAGCGTAAATTCATTCAGGAAGACCTAACACTTAATCACAGTTCTTATCCAAATCAAATCAGCTATTGGAGGCGTTTGCCTTCCTGTTAACTCAATCAGAATCGGCCACAACTTTCAAAGGCCAATCATAGCATCACAACCCTGCTTTAAATCTGTTCTCTCCCTGTGCTATCAGTTGTCGTTTCAGGCAAAGCGGGCAACCTCCAACTCCCCTTCCACCTCCTGTCGTCGTGTTTCTCCGGCTGAACGCTCTGGTCTTCGAGTTCCTTCTCTGCCACCACCGGTGTCTGGATTCCATTGGGGGTTATGACATAGTTCTCTACCCCTATTCAAAAAAGTATTAGCACTACAACGATGGAGTCTAAGTTCCAAAGACCCTGTACATTCTATTATGCATATGTACAATAAACCTTTGCATATCTGCAAAAAAGTATCCCCTGACTGAATTACATTCTGTAAATTATTACATATAAGTGGTATAACAAATAACACTGAAACATTTTGTGATTGTACAATACTATGTAATAGGACACAATAATTTATTTCTTTTTTGGTTGAGGTCAGCTCAATGGTTTTGCTCTAAAACATGACCTAAAATGTAACCCCAGCTATTGTGGTTATATACAGTATATCAAGTACAAAAACACTAATCATCTTACTAAAGTCAGTAAACATCTACCATGTTGTTAAACACATCCGCTCTTCTTAATTGCAGGTCATAATTCCAAAGTTTATGGGATTATTCCCATGTTAGGTGAAGGCAGTAATACCTATCAAAACATATCAGTCCGTGTTGTCTACATTCCAACTCAATTACAGCCGCATTGCATTTAGTAACCACATCTCTGTACTGCCTAGGGCAGAGGTCTTCAATGTTTTTTAAGCCAAGGCCCCCTTAACAGAGAGAGACAGATCAGGGACCCCCTACTACATATTGTATAAAATAAAAAGTTGCATATTAAACTGGGCCTACAATAACATGTGGGCTGCCTAAAGCCTTTACACAAACTTGCTATACTTTTATTGCATAGAATACTAAGCTATAAAAATAACAATTGTTGGCATGATTTTATAAATCATGTTTTAATGTTAAACATTGAACTGAAAGCACAGTGAAGCCTTAGGATTGTCTGTCTGTGGATGGCTACCTTAGTGACTACCTTACCTTTAGGCAGGTAAGCTTATCATCAATGTGTTTTTTTCACAGATAGGATCTATATTTGCTGATAATATGTTAGATTCATAATTAAAAAAAAAAACTTTATAGCTTGGTGGCCCCCCTGCAGTAACTTTGAGGACCCCCTAATTGTCCCAGACCCCCTGTTGAGAATCTCTGGCTTAGGGACTATATTTCTCAGAAGAGTGATAAATTAAAGCAACGTCAGTTCTGCATACTTTCTAGATATTTAAAATAACATTATGGATCTCTGGTTTGGATTTTCATTTTTCACTTTTCAATGATTTAAGGATTTAGTTATAGATATACTGCATACTTTGTGTCATTGCATGAATTAAACTGATATAGTTTTGCCTGTTTCTGTATGTGAATGACAGTAAAATAACAACCTTCCTTTCAAAGCCGTGCCACCAGTGAAAGGGTTAAACTGAGAAGCTACTGGACCACACATGTTGGAAGGAGCTGAGCACTGACCAAACCAGTTTAAATCAACCAGAGCTTCATTTAGTTTGAGACAGGCCAAACTAATGCACTTGACAGGATTAACGCAGAGAATAAAACAATAAAAGGGCAAAAAAGAATTCCTATACAGCTTCCTCAGCGGGGAATTTTGGTGTCAATATGTCCGATTAAATTATTTTGAACGAATTTTAAAAGACCAAGCCTGGTTCAAATTATTTTGCCTAGATAATATTCTAACATTAGGCCTAGTGTTTTTAACCGTGGGTGAATAAATCAAATATAATAATAAGATCTTTGTGGATTATTACAACCCTTTTTATACCTTCATCAGATGTATTTTAAATTCTTAATACAGTGTAATAAAGATGTTTGTTATTTTTTGCTAGGTGAAAGAGAAAGATTAATCATTTTATTTAAATAATCCTTTTTATAGGCCTTTATGGCTAACTCAATTTATTAAATGACTACCAGGAGTAAATAGCATTTAAATCTTATATATTTTTTATGACAGAAATGCTACTTATACTTTTCATACTTTGTATTAATACGAATAAAATGAGTAAATTCAAGAGATGGCCTATCATCAATGCAGTCTGTATCGAACAAATATACACAGGAAGTGGGCAATTTGAGATCTAATCTGATTACACATAGAGGTCTCATAAAAATATCAAAACATCCACTGAATCTTAATTTTTATTTTTTTGTGTTAATTGATAAATACAATTAGATGCTTGATTTCAATTAAAACAGTTCCTTATATTTCCTCATTCATAAAATCTGAATTAAATATGAACTAGGATATTTCCTATACTTGCAGACACTTGGAATGATGAATTCTTATTCTTGAAAATATATCAATAACACTGCCAAGAAAACAAGAAAATAGTTTATAGGATGAAATACAAGAAAATGTTTGTGTTAGTGAATTTGTTGGTTCCTGCAATCCCAATTAAATATGTGTTCTACTTTAAATTTTAAGTATAAGCAGTCAGTATCAAAAGTTAAAAAGTACCAATTCACTTTCAGGGAGAAAACTCAGAGGTAATATATTAATACATGAATATGTAAACAGCAGCATTTTAATCTCGTAGCTGATGCAGGTGGAGCCAAGTCTGACAGCCGCTTTATGCTAAATCTTGTGCAGTAACAGTAACTACAGCCATCAGCTAAATGCTGAAGAATAAAATTATTAAGTTACATAAAATGAAAAAACCTAATATCCTAACAAGGCAGTTATGTGGTGTTATTTCCCCACCTTGCATAGAGCCAGTTGGAAAGAAAAGTAGGAATACCTCAATTTATAAATATTCCAGTATAAGTAAACACCTGTTTTCTGGGCCCTGTCAGTGTATGTACATAACATGTAATTATTCTTTACATTCTGATTACTGACAGATAGACATGGTTTCTATTTTTCAGCTGGTCAAGGTTGGCGCTCATTTGAGTATTGTTGTTGGATATAGCTATGGCTATAACAATGGATCATATTTTATAAATTTGTCATATGTTAAAGTGAATATTAATAAGTAACTATAGCTCCCAAATAAATGTACTTAAGTAAAAGGTACAAAAAATCCCTGTAATGCAAAATAAGTCAAGTGCCCAAAAGGACGCAGAGTTGGCTAATTTCCTCCTGAACAGGTATGCATTAGCTTCAGACTAATTCATCACGGCTACAAGGCATGGGCATTTTATGTCATTTCAACATTCATGTACTCACATTGAATTATATAGCTACAGTACCCGAGTTGCAGCCAGTAAAGTGACCCTGACTGGTCCTGGCTAATGCCGCCATGCTAACCCTGCTAACTGCTAACGGTACCGGAGGACGAGGCAAGCGGGCCCCGGCTGTTTACAACGTGTAGCCTGTTCAGCTTCTGACTGTCTGAATGTCGGCAAGGTAGTGTTATTTTAAGCTGTTCTCACCGTAATTCTAAGCTGAGGAAGTGTGTCTGTCCGTTGGGTGGAGAGGATGGCACGGTTGTTGTGTTTTAATGGTTTCTACTATCCTACTGTCTCTACAATTAGAGATAAAATTCCTCGCCTTTTGCGCTCAACTTTTAACGGTTCACCTTTAAACGCAGTAGCACTAGAAAGAACGACAAGACCCGACATATACTTAGGCTGCTTTTATCCTATAAACCTCCAACAATTAATGTTATAGGTCTCTTCAGCTAAGCCATCCACAGGTCTCTTAGACCCCATCCCAACAAGGCTTCTTAAAGAAGCGTTACCCATGGTTAACACTTCATTACTAGATATCATCAATATTTCTTTATTAACAGGTTATGTACGACAGTCATTTAAAGTTGCTGTGATAAAACCTCTTCTAAAAAACCCACCCTTGATCCTGAGGTCAACTATAGACCTATATCTAATCTTCCCTTTATCTCCAAGATCCTTGAGAAGGTAGTTACTAATCAGTTATGTGATTTTCTACATAGCAATAGTCTATTTGAGGACTTTCAGTCAGGATTTAGAAAGCATCACAACACAGAGACGGCACTGTTGAAAATTACTAACGACCTTCTAACTGCTTCAGACAAAGGACTTGTCTCCATACTTGTCTTATTAGATCTCAGTGCTGCATACAACACTATTGACCATACAATTCTATTACAGAGATTGGAACATTTAGTTGGCATGTAAGGAATAACACTAAGCTTGTTTAAGTCCTATTTATCTGATCAATCTCAATTTGTTAATGTTAACAATAAATCCTCCAGATACGCTAAAGTTAGCCATGGCGTTCCACAAGGCTCAGTGCTTGACCCAATTCTGTTCTCTTTATATATGCTTCTTCTAGGCAATATTATTAGGAAAAACTCAATATCTCATTTCATTGTTATGCAAATTACACATAATTATACCTATCAAGCCAGACAAAACCAGTCAGTTAGCTATACTTCAAGCATGCATTAAAGATATAAACTCATGGATGACCTACAATTTGCTGATGTTAAACTCAGACAGAACTAAAGTTATTGTGCTAACCACCTCCAAACCTCATTATATAAAGATATAGCTACTCTGGATAGTATTGCCCTGTCAGAAATATAGGAGTTATTTTTTTTATTAAGATTTATCCTTTAACACCCACTTAAAACAAACCTAAAAAAAAAAAAATAGTCCTTGCATTTTTTACTTAGACTTAGACTTAGACTTAGACTTAGCTTTATTAATCCCTTTGGGATGACTCCCGCAAGGAAATTAAAGTTACCAGATCCGATAAAGCATATGAAGGAGAACAAATAAGAATACAATAAACACAATAATACACAGTAATACAATGATGCACAGGACAACACACAGTACATGTGGTTACATGAGGGGATTTTTTGAGGTGACTGGGGCAGGGGGTGAAGAAACACAAAAAGAAGGTCCCCAAGGCAGTCAGTTCGGAGGGGGGTAGGGATAGGGATGGGGTGTGTATGTGGGCTTGTGTGTGTATATGTGTGTGTGTGTGTGTGTGTGTGTGTGTGTGTGTGTGTGTGTGTGTGTGTGTGTGTGTGTGTGTGTGTGTGTGTATGTGTGTGATAAGGTGTGAGGCAGCAGACTGTCTGTGTTGGACTACTGTAATTTTTTATTATAAAGGTTGTCAAATAAGTCCCTCAAGACTCTCCAGCTAAGAAAAGAGATCATATTTTTCCTGTATTAGCTTTGCTGCATTGGCTTCCTGTAAAATTCAGGATGGAATTTAAAATCCTTCTCCTGACCTACAAAGCTGTAAATGGTCAAGCACCAACATATCTTGAAGAAGAGGCTTATTGTCCCACTAGAGCACTATATCTATCTATCTATCTATCTATCTATCTATCTATCTATCTATCTATCTATCTATCTATCTATCTATCTATCTATCTATCTATCTATCTATCTATCTATCTATCTATCTATCTATCTATCTATCTATCTATCTATCTATCTATCTATCTATCTAATCCCAGCTGGTGTGAACCAATGGTCAAATTATGTACAGGCAAGTTAGACTGAAGTCATATCCATAATATTCTCATAAATAATGTCAATGTCCTTGGTTTTTGTGTGTTTTCATCAGTGTTGAGACAAGATGCACTTTGTTTTAGCAGAGAATAGTTTAAAGCTCAAAGATGTAAATCTTTGCATACCTCACACACTCTGGACCAAAACGTCAGGAAGAACTGTTCAGTGGGATTCTAGGTTGAGAGGAGGAGGAATGTAGGGGAACAAAAAGGGAGTGTAACACAGCAACAAGCAGTGGTAGGTTGAGAGGGTTGATGGGTTATGAGGTGCAATCCCACCACACAGCTCCGGGGAATAAGCTTCCCGGAGCTTGGTTAGTAACATGCATTAAAGGAACATTAAAGGACATTAAAGAGTCCTTATGCTTTCTTGCCTCACCGATTTGGTGGTTCAGGTGAATCTTTTACAGCTGCTGCTGTGGTCCAGCTCGACGCCCCCATCCCACCCTGCACTGGCAGCTGCTGCCGTGATCCTGCTCGACGGCGTGCACTGGTACAATTAATATTTCTAGTCTAGTGTGTTTCACACACGTGTTGTTTAGCCGGACTAAAATGCACCAGCAGATGTTTCTTCAGGCTATTTTGACCTATTTCCTTGTTGGCCTACACAATGGAGCGACAGCTTTGCGTGGTAATCTTGGCTCTGGTCTTGTGTTACTACATCATTTGCATTGGTCATTGGCAAATAGTAGAGTTTGAAAATGAGTCACAAAACAAACTACAAAACAATCTGATGAGCTACTGGAGTCGCCAAAGACGCATAGGACGTAAATTCAGGATGAGGAGGCACATTATCCTTAATAGAGACTTGCTCATAAGCCAATTATATTATTATATAAGGTATACATTTTCCATACAGCATACCCCTGTATAAATAAGGAGGGTGAGTAAGGATGAATGACGCATTATGAGTGGACTTAAAACTTATATTACCAATAGAGAATTGTCTATAACAACACCTGGGAGGACAAGGAATGGCTGGCAAATTTGAGAATGTGAAGAGCAAGTTTTAATGACGTGTGCAACATTCTCCAGCCTTGGCTGACACGCCAGGACACCAATTGTAAGCAGGCTGTGCCTGTAGAGGTTTGTGTGGCAATTTGTATTTGGAGGTTGGCCACTGACCTAGAGTATAGGTCTATCTTGCATCTTTTTGGTATTGGCTTTTCAACATGTTGCACACAATCACCCAAGAGGTGGTGACGGCTATCAATATTGTAATGAAGTTTCAGTACCTTAAGTATCCTTCAGCCGCAGAGTTCCTGATGATTGTATAGGGTTTTTGAGACTGATGGAGATTCCCACAAGTAGCAAGTGCAATAGATGGAACCCATATAAAGATTCAAGCTCCATCTGACAATTCAGCCTGTTACTACAATAGAAAGGGAGAATATTCCATTATCTTGCAGGGTGTGGTGGACCATAGAATGAGATTTTGTGATATAAATGTAGGGTGACCAGGCAAGGTACACGATGCACGTGTTTCCTCTCTTCCCTGTATGAACATGGCAGGAGAGGCACTCTTTTACCACAGTGGACTGAAACATTTGAGGGGGTTAATGTGCCTCTTTTTCTTTTGGGAGATTCAGCCTACCCTTTGCTAACTTGGCTTATGAAACCTTAACAGCACAGCAGCTGAATTTCAACCACAGAGTAAGTCAAGCACGTATGACAGTTGAGTGTGCCTTTGGTCGCCTCAAAGGACGTTGACAAACTTTTGTTTTTAAACGTTTCATGAGATCAAAACCTTGAGGTAGCCTGTTTGGAAATTTAAACACACACACACCGAGAAATTAGAACTACTGAACAAATCTGTCTGCAACATTCCTGATTAAACTCAAACACACAAATATTGCATGTGGTGCATAAGCCTACAGGTTGTAAAAGTCCTGCTGACTATTATTGTCATTTAAAATGGAGGACGGGCTGGGATGTTCATTTTGGAATGATGGAGGTACTGACTGGTGCTGATGCTGAGGGATTACAGGTTGCCGGACAGCAGTGTGTGTGTGTGTTTGTGTGTGTGCGTTTGTGTGTGTGTTTGTTTTTGCGCATACGTGTGTGTGATGGGGGGATGGAGAACACCAACAGGTTTATTCCAACTGCATGTTATGTAGCACACTGAAAAAAAACTTACATCTGTGTCAGATGTGGGAGCTTGATCGAGGGTGCTCTAGCATCAAGCGTCTCCACAACATCCACCGGCTCTACGGCGGTTTTTGCCTCTAGTATTTTGTCCTGTTGTTCTCCTTAGATATTTTGTGGTTTAGATTTATATTTGTTTATTTGTTGAGTTAAGGTTAAGTAAAAGTAAATTTATTTTGGAATAAGTTTTTAGGTAGGTTTTGCTGTTATTTGTAGTTTATGTAGTAGTGTTATTGTTAGTCACCCCATGTGTGTCAAAATCAGGTCAGTTGTATTTTTGAATCTCCTATACAGAGTTTTAGTTACCGGCTGTTTATTAGATTTCTTTTACGGACCCAAACTTTATCTTCATTTTGTTGTTTCATTTTTGGGAAATAAAAAAAAAATACTTTTGAACTTCCCTTGTGAATCCTATTGCTTAACTGCTTGGTCCCTCACAATGAGGAACATGCATGTCACAACTGTTGGGTTTGTTGGTTTATTATGACTGTACACTAAAACTTACTAGTAAAAATATGATTTATGAGGTTAGTGATGTTGGACTGCTATTATTTTAACACAACTGTGTATCTGTATCAGCGTCTCTGTGTCCCAACCTACCTAGAGCCTGGGTCTGTCCGAGGTTTCTGCCTGTAAAAAGAGTGTTTCCTCACTACTGTCGCACCATATGCTTGCTAATGGGAAATTTAAATTGTTGGGTCTTTGTAAATTGAGTGTGGTCTAGACCTACTCTATCTGTAAAGTGTCCTGAGATAACTCCTGTTGTGATTTGACACTATAATTTTTTTTTAATTGAAATCAATAATGTGTCTGTAAAGAAAATAAATGATAAAAAGCACTCCTGATTCTGTCTTCATTGAATCAAAAATGTCCTTGGGAATTAAGCAATGAAATTTAAAGACAAAAAGTAATTTGCAAGACAAACGCACAAGGGCTGAAAGTGACCGTCAGAGGAAAAAGATTGTCTGTGTCAAAGGTAGCCTATTAAGTAAGATTAATGAAGAAGGAGGAGTTGATGGAACAACTATTGATAAAAGAGGATTGTTTGGACAAAATAGATAGAGAAGTTGAAGAAGGAACAAAGACTGAGGATTTGGAAGATGAAGTGACATGGGTGTTAGAGTACAAAGATCCCTCTCGGATTTTTTTGAGATTGTTGCAGCTCAAAATGCCTGATTTTGCGGCAGCTTTTGTAAATAATTGCCATAAACGTTGCGATGTCTTTTGTATTTTTGTTGCAACAAAGTTGCAAGAGACAATGAAATTTGCAAAAATTTCTTTTTTGTAGTATAATTAGGGGAGAATAAAATTACTCTGAGCTGAGTTTTATTGGACTTTAACATATCATTTCACTTACAATAACAAGCATAACTGTCCTCAATTTAGATCATCGTTTGAGTCTCATCTCTGAGACCAACAGGTTTGAAACAGCAGAAGCTTTCAGCAACCTTTTTTTTTGGTCAAAATTGTGAGAAAAGAGCAAGACAGGGATGTTTTAAAATTCCTGTGGTCTGATAACTTCACTAAGCCCCTTGAAGAAGTAAAAATATGCATATGCATTGCCTACGTACCTCCGCTCAATTTTCATTTTCCTTCAGTATGTATGTCTGGGATAGCGGTATATTCTTGGGTTTTCGGCGGTCAAATCTTTACCGGTCCAATCAGCAAACAGAGGGAGTGTCTGAGAAAAAAGACATTGAGGTTGTGCACTAGTTTGAAAAAGATGCAAGCGAAGCCATTCAGTCCATTGTGGCTGCCGAATATTTACAAGTTAAAACCCGAACAAGAACAATCTTTGCTGAGTTTTGTTGGTGGCCATGATGTTGGGCCCTCCTCCCCACAGGGTTTGGGAAATGTTTTCCAGCTCGCTCCATGCATTACTTATAAGAAAACATCACTGTAAAATTTTGGTGGTTTAAACTACAGAAAAAGTTTATCATAGGTTCCATAGTCAGAATTGTGATCGATGCACTGTATGTGGAACGTTTGGAGCACTTTTTTCAGCGCTAATGATCTCTGTGAGGAGCGGCAAGTGGCTACTTTGCTAAGCGTGATGGGAGAGAGTAATTATGGACTGTTAGGGAACCTGGTGCAGCCACACAAGCCTAAAGATAAGTCTTATGTCGATATTGTGAACATTTTAAGGCCTCATTTCGAAGCCAAGCCTCTGCTGATTGCAGAGAGGTTTCATTTTAACCACTGCAACCAGAGGGCGGATGAGTAAGTAACAAGTTACGCAGCTGAGCTCAAGCAGTGTGCTGTGAACTGTGAGTTTGGAGCTAAAATTATTTGGCGTTTTGTGACCGTTTTGTGAGCGGGATTTGCAATGAGGCATTCCAGTGTCAGTTGCTGTCTGAGTCCAACCTGACTTTTGCACGGGCGTTTGAGATTGCTTTGAACATGGAGACTGTAGAGAAAGACATGCAGCAGCTTTGAGCACCTGAGGCATGCTCAAGACAGGTGCATGAAGTAGTATGTGATCAACCAAATGGGAAGGACGTGTTACAAATGTAACAACAAAATGGAAAATGTCAGAAGTTTGGAAAAATGGGGCATATTAAAAAATGGCAGAGAAAAATACAAATGATGTGGAGGTGGAAGAAATTGTGTTGCCAATGTTTTCACTGGTAAACAAAGAAGATTGCAAACTCTCATATAAGGCAACTTTTGTGATAAGTGGCAACGGGATTGAACTGGAAACTGACACCGGGGCTGCGGTGACAGTGCAGTGATCATTTCAGAACTGTTTTAGGCTACATTCCCAGAGCAACCACTGAGTGTCGCCAGAGTCACACTAAAGACCTACACAGGGGAAGTCTTACCTGTGGGACAGTTTAAAGCCACTGTGAGCTATGAAAAGCAAAGTGAGCAGCCACCTGTGATTGTGGTTATAGGGACGGGGCCAGCTTTGTGTGGCAGGAACTGACTATAAAAGCTCATGATGAACTGGAAACAAATTTAACATGCCAGTGACACTTCCTGACACATCAGTAAAAAGCCTCCACCTACATCAATAGAAGACATGCTGGAGCTGCACTCTGAAGTGTTTAAGATGATCTAGGCAATCTGTGAGATGTCAAAGCAACACAGTGCGTCCTAAAACAAGAGAAGGACGGGAAAGTAAAGCATTTATCAATTTGAAGGCTCCGATAAAATCTCACGTCTGGTCTGAACTTGTGTACTGTTGAATCTAATAAAGTTCAAATGTTTAATTACTATGTAATTATGCATGTTTTAATAATTAAGATGTATGCTGTGGTTTTGGTTGAAAAAGACATGTTCTAATTACAGTGGTGTAGACGCCATATGCTGTGTAATTACCATTGTTTGTCTCAAGAAAGGAAGATCAAGACGGTTCCCTTTTGTTTTCTCACCTGCCCCCTTTATTCCTTCCTGTCTCTGACATATGGTTTAAAATAAAGAACTATTAACATATGAGAAGACACTGTCTGCTCACTCTAGCTTTGATTATGTTATATACAGCTGTTGATGTAATCGGTGTAATCTCCTGGCCTTTGATCTCCTGTTGGTTTCCTGCCGTGTGTGGTTTGTTGCTCTGCACCCGACACAGGAGTGTTGTCCTTATTTGCACACCAAGGGGACGGGTTTCGCCCATGCCCCTTCCTTCACTCAGTGTCTTGACCAGGGCTTCTTTCCATTTACTTGTGCATAAGATTATTCACAGTATCTGGATATGTGCACAGTACCTGAGTATAATTTCCCACACTAGACTAAGCTAAGACACTGGAATGCTGATTTTATGTATTCTGTAACAACTTCTCACTTACATGATAATTACTTTTTATCTGTGTGCAAAAACGACCCCAAGAGGGGGGGAGTAGAGCATGTCCAATCTAATTGGACAGCGAAGAAACCAACAAAACTCGTCCTACATGTGACCATGGCAACAAGGAGCCAATAAGGAGGGACATTACTCACAAGGGGAAAAGAACCGCCCCTGGAGCCAAAGGAATATAGAGGAGGGAGACGGGATTTCGGGGCAGAAATAGATGTAAACTTTCGGGTGACACAACTGTTTCTTGTCCGCTGCAGCGTAATTGTTTGTTTTGCTTTATCACTTTTGTTAAATAAATCTTTGTGTTAACCTTCCATTGGACCCAAGCCTTCCTTCTTCAGAGATCCAACGAACACGTAGTTAGTTAATTCTAACAGTACGCAAGTTTTTGAGTCACTGTGGACTTGCGGTGCAGCATATAATAAGTTTAACAGGAGAAGGAGAAGTCATCAGTTGATCACTTATCAGCAATGGCAAATCTGGCGCTTTTACAAGACCTCTATGCGCAGGTACAACAGTGCACACACACGGGCCACGGTGGAGCACTCTATCGAATTGATTAAGGGAAGAGGGCTCTGTCTTGCATCAGCAGGGGGGGGCCCTACTATACATGTCAGAAAAAGTCTGCAGCATTGTTTTAGCCTGTGGGGTTCTGCACAACATCGCACAGGAAAACAGGGTGCAATAAGTGTCCAACTGAGGGCTATACAAAGGAGACAGGATATTATTCCTCGCTTTTAGGTAGGCTATAGTATTATGTTTGGCAATGATGTTCAATACAGGAAACATGACGATGCACAACATTTTTATTCATGCTTCAGTTTTTCGTTTCTCTTTTAAAGTGTCACAATCAGTGTTAATGGCCACATGTGAACGAGTTCTTTCTGCTATTGACCGACATATTTCGGCTTGTTTTTCCAGCCCGTCTGCTGTCAGGAGACAGGGTCGGTGGTGATCCAGCAGGGGAGGTGGAGGACACGATCTGTTTTGTTATAAATAAGCTGTTAAAAGTATGACAGAACAAGTGGGAGGCGGAGTGCACCGTGTGCAAAGCTACTACATTTGTTTCAGTGTCTAATAAAGGTGCTGAGATCTCAAAGCTCACATGGACACTGAAAATCCTTATAATTTAAGCACTGGGAAATGGGAAAGCTGAAAGCAAACAGGTGAATCAAATTATAATTTGATTCACCTGTTTGCTTACAGTACAGTGTTGGACCCGGACAAAGAACGACCACAAGAGGGAGTGTGATAAAAAGAGCAGGTTTAATACTGGGGAGACAGTATAACCAAACAACAAAACAAACAAACAAACAATCTTGACACGGGAGGTGATGTGGGAGATGAAGGAGATCCAAAAAACGAGCATCGGGTGAAGCAACACAGAAGACGAGACGGGACACAAAAGCTGTGTCAAAACACAAGGTAAGTACAAGGCAAGGCATGGGGGAAAACAACAAGCTTAGTACTAGACCAGTTACCACGGGAATGTTGGTAACGAACTGGCGCCGAAGAGGTGGTCAGCCCAGGTTTAAATATGGATGAGGTGATAATGATGATGGTGCTCAGCTGTGTAGCAAGAGGAGGGGGGGCTGAGTAGACACGCCTCTAACTGGATCCTAGTAGGAGCGCCCTCTGGCGGCCGATGAAACACAGACAGACAAACAGGGAAAAAACAACACAGAAAACAGGGAACAACAGGGAAAGCAGACAAAGGGAGGAAGACAAGAGACCTGAAATGAGAGTGGATGATTAATAAAACCGGAAATACTGATGACACAAAGGAAACATAGAATAAAAGAATGGCAGAACCTGACAATAGCATACATATGTCAAGGATGTATGAATTAAATAAACATCAGCTGGAGTCCGATTTCCTAAGGCAACACTGTTGACCGCATCAGTGATCTCTTTCCATCCTGCATTTTTTCTACAGCCTTCAATACCAGTTTTTAGGCTGCCAAATAGTACACACATTAGCGCAAGTGAACCTGAGATATCAGCATTTTAATCTACACCTCTGAAAAAGTGTTGCTTCTTAGTCGGATTACGTCAAGCAAAAAAAAACAACAACAACATGAGCAAAAACCTCCCCATTCCCTCAAGCACCGACCCCTTGAACACTTGTCACCATCCAAAACACAAACCGGGACCTAAGTTTAACATTCTCTGATAATAACATACCTACCTAGTACTTGGTTTGGTCTGAAGCTGTTCTGTTTTTAAAACATGTGCAAATGAATATGCAACAGTAAAAGTAAACTTGGTAACAGAGATAATCTTTCAAGTGCAGCCACAAATAGTGTTTTCATCTTAAGTCAATAATGTCCATTAAAGAAGGGGATAACATTGCACTTAGTAGTCACTCAGTAACTGTAGAAAGAATATGGGGAATTTCACTTTCCTCTTCTTGGAGAGGTTGCAGCACTGCAATCATAACTTCAGCTAATTGAAGATTGTCTTGTTATTTCCAGAAAAGCTTTGAAAAAAAAAAAAACACTACATCAGTGGTTTTGAAGATTTCTTTTCTCTTCATCGGGTAGGATAACTCTCAATCTGGCTGGGTGGAGAAGGCTGAATTGGAGTTTCCTCGTCTACAGCTCCTTCTTAACATGTATTGTATATTCTCTCTTTTGATTCTTCAGGGCTACAACTCGGTTGGGGTAAAACAGCACTGTGTTAACATTGTACATTATGGGCCCACCTTTCTGTCTGGACATAATATAAATACATGAAACAGTATTTCATTATTATTGTTATCTTTATTGTATACATTCTTAAATACAACGTGTGACAAATACATCAATATTACATACATTATGTATTATTTCTTTCGGACTTGCTGTGCTTCTTTCTAAGAATCCTGATGGGTTAGAAACTTTTTCCATGGTGCATAACTTATTGAAAATACTGAGCAACTTGGCACGGTTGCTCTTGACAAAATCACTTATTAAATATCTATATTGAAGCGATATTGCCGTTACAGAGCTACCTGATTGCTGTCTGACTGTCTGAATGACCGCATTGCATTATAGGATATAAATGCCTTTGTAGTTTCCTGTCTTACTGCATACTGTAAAAGTTTACTGGTAATAACCAAGATAATAACATTAAAATTAAGTAATAAAAACCATGATAAATAAATGCTGATTAATGTAGCCGTCATAGTTTAAAAAAAATAAAAAACAACTAAGCCATACCTACAGCTCATCTGCTTCAGTCTCTGAAATACATTAGTTTTAAATGTGTGCTGAGTATTACAAAAACAAACCTTGCTTTCAGATAATTTAGATTTTTTTAACCTAATTAATATTTAATAATTATAAATAATGAAGTCAACTACTACAACCTATTTCAGGGCACATTACATTTCACATTAGCTTTCTCTTCACAAATTTCAGGCATTTGTTTCTTAAAACTGTGGCAGAATGTATGATGCCTAATGGTATGCAGCCTATTTGTGGTGCTACAAAAATGTGACCAGGGGTACATTTATCCCATGAGACCTTGGTTAAATCAACACCTCTCTCAACACTTCAGGTGGAAGTTGGAGAAATGCCAATTCAACTAAGAAGGAAACAGGTAAGGGCCAATAATTGGGCAAATCTACAGAGTCAAAAGGATTCACATCTTACAAAAAGGATAGGAATGAATGTGGGGAAAGCAGTAAAATAAAAAGGAAGTATTTTGAAATATGATTTCAGGAATTAGGATTCAGTGCTTGGGTTACAAGTCCAACCGTTTTAATACCCTCTATTCCACTATGGCTACTGCCTTAGCCTATAGTGGATTTTTCTACATTGAAACAAGTACATTCAAGCAAATGTAATTAATATGCAAGCTTATGTGAACACTGTGTTACTTACTGATAGTAATACAGAGAAATAAAAGTGCTTTATAGTCCAGACTTAAAAGCAAATCTGTATAAAAGATTAACTGATTATTTATCTGTGTATGCAGCTGAAATTATGGCAATTTCACTTGCTTTACAGTGGCTAGAGGAAGTCCAACCGAGAATGATATGTTTACATTTTAGTGCAGCCCTGGCCAGTCTTAAGTATGCTTCGTCAAGATGCTGAGAGGGCATTCTTTATGAAATTCTATTATCGATAAAGTCAGACTGGCCATAGATTTTATGTGATATATATGATAATTCTTATGGGTACCAGCATAGGCATCTAAGGAAATGAGATAGTAGACACTCTAATGGCTAAAAATGGATTAAAAGCAAAAAGTGAGGATGTGGCATTACCAGTAAGCAAAACAGATACAAATATTTCATATGGAACAAAAATAAGATACAGTGGCAAAGTCTATGGAACACAGATAGGTCTCTAAATGTATAACTTGTTCCAGATGCACTGGAAAGTGGGGGAGGAAAGGGTACTGAGAAAGAATAGGTGAGAATAGTGTTTGTTTAGTAGAATGACACAAAGGCATCACTGCACCTTATTAGGAAAGATGGCACTGGAGATTGTGATGCCTGAAATCAAATGGAGACTATGTACTTCTATTATGACCTAAATACTCAACTGAAAGACTGTTGTTAAAGGATGGACTGGAAAGGGGAAGGAATGAAGCACATTCACATTAAAATATTCTTTGCAAATAACTCTGGAAATATGGCGTTTAAACACATCTTCACATATCATAAACAAACCTGACTACTTACAAGAATGCAAAGAAAATGTAACGAGGATACAGTAGGCGGCGATAATGCTCCGACTGGTTACAAGTCGCCTTTAAAAAGAAGAAGAAGAAAGTCCACGCACCGGAAGAAAATCGTGTGTTTAGGATTTACTGTCGTGGCTACTCGTGGTTCCTAAAACAGCATTTTAGCAAGCTATTACATCCCAAATTTTTTTTGTGAGTGGTTGTTGATAGAACCCATTAATCAGGTTTAAGGTAAAAACATTAAGACAACAGAAGCAACGTTAACGTTAGTGCTTGTGAGCTGAGTTTGATAGTGGACCTGTTCGCATTTCATTCAAAATGAAAACTGTTTTGATGGTGGCAGAGAAACCATCCTTGGCTCAGTCTATTGCCAAAATACTCTCTAAAGGTGGGTACGAATTTATTTCTATGTAATATGCTACAACGTAAGACTTTAATTGAACACAAAGGGACAATCCCCAAGTTAACGTTAGAGTAACGTGCCTTTAGCTAACGTTAGAGTACTTATAAAGTTAAGTATTGTGTCAGTTTACTTGTTAAAACAACTTAAACGTTTGACAAATTGTGGAGCAGCCTAAAATTGGAGTGTTATTATTTCGTATTTATTCCGTTCTGCGTTGCTTGCTTCCATGTGAATTTAGTGTATTTAGTCACGTTGTTGTCGGAACATCATACCAACAGTTTCTGGACCTCTTCTCGGTAAGCGGTCTCATGCTCTTCACCTGGGATGAGTCCCACCACTTTCCAGTCGTGTGCATATTTAATAAGACCTGGAGGTAAAGGTTGGTGTGCAGTCATGTGTATAAAGTGAGTACAGTAGTGGGCTCAGAACCCAGCCTTGTGGGGAGCCAACTGAGTTTGAGTGTGAAGCTAGGTTGATTGTTGCCGCGGTTTTCCCATAGACAGTAAAATAAATGGACAATGTGAGGCCGTAGCTACATTTCCACGCAGAGTGAAGTCTATTATAAGCACTTTTCCGGTGATGGCTGACCGTTACTGCGCAGCCTCCAACTGAGCTTAAAGCCCATGTTGCAGGTTAACCACCACTGTTGGGTACAAAAAGCACTCAAGATATGTATATCATTTATAAAAATGTCTCCAAATAGTGTTAAATGTCAGTTTTTGGTCATTTTTGGCATTCGCGGGTTTAGTAAGTCAATTCGGTGATTACGTCACAATGGGGAGCAAAGTCTCAGCCTGGCACTAGAACTACGGCAACTGACTGGGATGTGGAAGAGGTGGAAAGGCCAGCAGCTGTATAATTACGAACCTGCCAGATGTGAGAGGAAAATGAGGAATTGCCAAGATTTGGAGAAGTCTCTTTCATTTAGCAACGCAGCAATGCATACAAGACTTTACTTTTTACTATCAGTGAATAGCACCGAGTGAACGTCAACGTTTTCTTTCTATCTAGTGACAGTGATCATGTCGTTCAGATAAGTACTGGTACACTTCTCTAGATATAGGGATAGAAGGCATCCCCCCCTAGTGTTATTTCTAAGTGTTTACCTCTTCCTCCGGTGAAAACGTGTCGCTGTGTTTGGCAGGTGCTT
This sequence comes from Percina caprodes, assembly GCA_013375575.1. Taxonomy (NCBI): domain Eukaryota; kingdom Metazoa; phylum Chordata; class Actinopteri; order Perciformes; family Percidae; genus Percina; species Percina caprodes. The sequence continues at coordinate 237,450 of JABXJD010000099.1, read as the reverse complement.
GTGCGCGTGGTGGAGAGCGTGTGCTGTAGGGGTGCGAGTGCGTTTGAGCCGTTGGTCGAGCAGCTCGCCCCGCGATCAGCTGATCTGACGATGCCTAAATCCGTTTGACATTTCAGACAGGATCATGGTCCTCCCCAACCAGCACGCACCAGTATTTTAATTGTTTATATTAACTTTACCATTCTTTTTAGACTGAGTCATATGAAAGGCTACTTGTACCTAGACAACACCAGTTCACTGCATACAGACAGGCTATAAAAAATAAATGTCTTATGACAGTATCAAGACAATCATTATGGGCCATTATAGCCATTCCCCTTAATATCATATAATCTAAAGAAAACAGAATAAGATATGGTGATACCTCATAATAGCAATGTTAGAAATGATACAAACACCAATCCACTACAAGTGGCCGAAATGGGCTTCCTCAGGAGGGTAGCTGGCGTCTCCCTTAGAGATAGGGTGAGAAGCTCAGTCATCCGAGAGGGGCTTGGAGTAGAGCCGTTGCTCCTTCGCGTCGAAAGAGCCAGTTGAGGTGGTCCGGGCATCTGGTAAGGATGCCTCCTGGGCGCCTCCCTAGGGAGGTGTTCCAGGCACGTCCAGCTGGGAGGAGGCCTCGGGGAAGACCCAGGACTAGGTGGAGAGATTAAGGCTGAATCCCATTTCTTTATCTTACCCCTACCCCTTGGCCTTTACCCCTACCCCTTGGCCCTCAAAACCAAGGGGTAAGGGCTAGGGGTGAAAACATACCCCTAGGAAATGGGACACCACTTGGTGACATCACCATACAATATTGATCACAAACTTCCAAGATGGCGTCTCTGTTGATTGTGTGGGTTTTGACAACAGTGTCATTTGCATTTATATATGTTTTAGTTATGTTATGTTCACTTTGGTGGTGCAGAGGCAGATGTTATCTGTGTAATACTTAGGTCTGTTTGCAATACATATGTGTACACACACACACACACACACACAGTGTGTTGTATATCTGTTTCAGTTATCAGCGTTTTGAATGTCATTGATGTTCAGAAAAACATTTTAACAAAAATCTGTCTTTATTGCCTGATAAATGAAACATAACAGGCAAAAACATTACATTAAATATATTATATTACAGAACCATTATCAACTATTAGAACCATAACTTACATGTCACACACATAAAAAGGCTTCAAATGTGTAAAACAAAAAAAAAGACACAAGACCACAAACAAATTAACTACAGCTGTTCTGATATTCAGACCAGTCTGATGCCTGTTGGCCAGTAACCCCCCGCCCCCCCACAAATCATCAGTGTCCCTATCATAACCAACAACAATATACAAGTGCATGGACAGTAATTAATTACAAATGATAACAATAATACAGTACCAATGCAATAATGAATGGGTATAACATGAACACTTGATTTAAGAAACTTCTTCTTGTTTTCAGCCCGAAAGTCGATCAGCTGCTGTGTCCTCCGGCATCCCTGTGTGATACAGGACGGTATATGTAAAGCACGTAGCAATGTATCATAGATCGTTAATATTAATATATACAGTCTATGCGATGTATACAGTCCATTCAAGGCAGAGAAATGCGGGACTGTTATTCAAATCAACGTTAGCGTTAGCGATTAGAGTTAGCACAAGCTAGCATTTTTTATTTTTTTTTTCTTTCAATTAAGAACGTTGTTGCAAGTACATATCTACAGGACTGCATAGACCGCAAAACAAGACTGTTGTAAATTTTTAAATCAGTTATTTAAGCCGAAAATACTTGCATTTATATGTCGATGTGGTGGCCATTGTTGCTTGTCTGTTTACAAGTAAGGTCGCGTTGTCACTTGCTTCCAAGGGGTATACACCCCTTGATCTCAGCCCTACCCCTCGGTCACAAAAAGGATCGGAACACCACTAGGTCCGCGTGAACGCGCAAAAACGAGGGGAAGGGGAAGGGGTAAGATAGAGAAATGAGATTCAGCCTATATCTCCAACCTGGCCTGGTAACGCCTCGGGATCCCCCAGTCGGAGCTGGTTGATGTGGCTCGGGAAAGGGAAATTTGGGGTCCCCTACTGGAGCTGCTGCCCCCGTGACCCGATACCGGATAAGCGGATGAAGATGGATGGATGGACCAATCCACTATTACCAATGCTACAGTAGATACTAGTACTGAGCATCTGAGCACCTCTGACAATATAGCTTTACTCCAGATGTAGTGTAGGAAAGAAGTGACCAGTATTACTGTGCGGGGTACACAGTAATAAATATTGAATTATATTGTTATTAGGATGTGGGTTAATAGGAAAGACATGTATTTTCAGAAAACATTAAAGTTTGGTTAAACAACAATGAACAGAGGGCAATTTAACATATGTTCTATTTATTTGGGCACAAAGCGCATCATTTTAAAACAAATCCATATGGAAGTTTTTAAGGAAAAAGCAGTTTGGAGCAAAATCAATATTTTACAGATTACGATGAGCTGAGAGCTCCATAAAACATTTTCACAGTATACTCAACAGTACACGTATTTGTACACCGTTGTATCTTTCAAAAGTTTTTAAAAGCTTGTCTGAGTCCGTTGTCTGTGAGGTTGAAACATCCACACCAGTCCAGGCTTTTGATGAATCATGTAGCTCAGACTTGGTCACTGAGAATCTAAACTTTATTCCCCTGGTCTGCAGACTGCTCGCCGCAGATATAGCTCGGCTTCCACACCGACTTGTGGTAGGATGCGTCTCTCCAGGCCGTCCATACTTGGGCTAAGCTTCCTTTGCCTTTAACGTTATAAATGAAAATAATGTCCAGGATCTCCGGAAAAGAAACAATATGCTTGTCTCCATTTCAAACATCACTGCAGGTTGATTGTGGCGACAACGCTGTTGTGGTTAGCTTACGAAACTCTACTGCGAAGTTGCTGTCTGGCTACGCAATGTTAGCTATATCCGCTAGCATACGTACAGGCTAACTATAGCCAGTTGCCTTTGTGTGTAACGTAACAAAAACCCACCCGTCTCATAGGAGCGAAACTTACTATTTCATTCAATACAATTATGGTAAAAAATGTGCACTAACGCGACAGGTATTGTGTTGACAACTTGGAGGCATATATAGGCAACACCAAAGGCAGTTGTAATATTTACCTAGCAGGCTAGGCTAACGCTGTTGCGCAAACGTCCGACGGCGTAGCGTTAGCTGTCTAAACTTGTGAAAAGCCGAACAACACCCCCGTCTAAGCTGTGTTTCACTTTCCCTACAATATTATAATAAAGATAATGAAGTCACCTGGACTCAGTCGAGACCATAGACTGTTAATATTAAAAGACCAAAAGCCATATTAGGCCAGACCAGTGACAAAGACAATGCAGGCTGCTCTGTTTTCTCCCCAGTGTGACGTCATGCAATGCATTGTGGGGGAAAAAATAAACACTGTAAAATATTGCCTACTTTTCGTATTATATTCAGTTTTGCGATATCCAACACCATCAATTACAATGTCTAACAGTTCAAATGTTTATTTCCCACAAGCAAATTGCACAAATTTGTTGCAAAATTAAACCGGCAACATAGGCTTTAAAGACGTAGATGTGACGACTTAGATGTGACGGAGCAACCTGTCTGAAAGTTGTAAGTCTTCTGGTAGTTGTGCCAAGTGAAATCTCTCATTCCAAATCTTGCAGAGACGGAGAGCGTAGGTATATGTTAGGCAATAACATAGGCACAGGCAAATTCTTGCTAACTAAAATGCTACTTAACATTAGTATTTAAACTTAAACCGCTAATGTAAGTCAAAACTGCCTGCAAGCTTGTGCTGAACTGTACAGTAATTCCTATGCGACAGCACGTTGCATGGTTATGACACGATCGCTAGCCTATTTTTACAAAAACGTCTGCTACGGAGCCATAACAAGGGATACAATGTAATGGAGCCTTTTGTACATTGTCGTGCTTTTTAGAAATAAACAATGGACAAATAGTCTTTAAATGCTTCAGGTGTAAAATTTTACTTGGTCAAAAGGGCGTCAAAATGAATGGCAGTCATTGGGATGCTAATAGCGGATAATGGCTAGATAGCATCAAAATGGCTCCACAGGAGGTATGCTTTGTGTATGCTCTTTCACTCCCAGATGTAAGTCAAGTGCAGATTTGAGTTGCGCATGCTCAGATTTAAACAGTTTACGGTAAGATGTCATACCCGATGAGAGTCAAGTCAGACCGGCTCTGGTCTAAAGTGCAGATGTTAGATTTAAACTGTTTAAGGCATAACATGTCATACTGAGAGTTGTGAAATCCATGAAATACTAAACTTTTCAAATTACAAACAATAACAGAAGCTGGGAATCATTTCAAAAACGTTTTAGCTATCTCTGATTGTTTGATTTCTAACATTGGCTCAAAACGCCATTCCAGTGACAGCCTTTGTTGTTTGATCGCTAACGTGTAGCCAGCAGTGAACAAACTTTAAGTAGGGACATTTTTACTGTATTGACATCACAGAAGTGTATTTTATAAAGTGCCTCCGAATGCATAGGTCCCTCTGTGTTCCAGGTAATTCAGAGCTGTGTGAAGGGCCATGGTGATGGCATCCTCAGTTGACCTTGTTTGCGAATTAATCGGGGTCAAAGGTGGGAGGGAGGCAGTCTTTAAAAACCAGGGTGGGAAATTAACCAGAGTGGCTGGTGGGTGCCCAATTTTACCAGCCACTTATAGTTTTTTACCAGACACTTTTTCTGGAATTTAAATTTATAAAAGAATGCATTAGAATATTTTGAATTGGTTCAATACATTATTTTGTATTATTAATACATATTTTATTAATATACAGTAAGCAAATAAAAAGTGATGTGAAAAAAAATAGCCTTTATTGCCACACTCTGCTCCTGGGGTCCCATCTTTGCCAGCTGTATGGCAGTGCACTTGATATGACTTGGATGACTCGTGGTCTTTTATTTCCTGAAA
>JABXJD010000099.1:192500-222500 GCA_013375575.1 Percina caprodes | reverse complement strand
AGTACTTATTTATGATCAATACAGTTCAATATATAAACTGACAATAAATATTGTTGAAATAATATTGAATTGTACTTTTATTTTGACAGTAGTTTATTGACTAGGATACTTACATATTTTCATACAATATTAGGCAGTGGTACTGAATGATAACGCAAGTTAGTCATTGTGATGTTGTGGACCTTTGCTTGACGAAATCTTCTCTAACTGGACCTCTTAGAATTTTAATTGAATACCCTTGTGGTAAGGTATATTGTGCCATTTGTCAGTTTTAGTTTTTTTGCGTGCAATTAGATGAGGTAAATGCTAATGATTAATCAACAAATTTAATCAATATAATCAAGATTTGAAATAAAAACGGTGTAGTCTCCCATTACATTCGAGCAATGAGTAGAATGGTGTATTTTCAACCACAATTCAATTATATTATGACAAGTGAGCCATGTTGGGGTGGTTGGGGTCAGAACAAAGAGACCACAACTGTGGAAAATAAAACGAGCATTTTTTTTATTTATTTTTTTACACGGGATGCAAAGTTTGAGCTGGAAAAGGCATAGGAGGTTGCCACCTAGAACCGATAGGCCGAAAGTGATGCTCCCAACAGAGATCTTTGTAAAAATACAGACATCTCAATATTGTCAAGATGAAGTTATTAAATAAATTAATTTTGTCTAAATTAATTTTTGACACTAGTTTGAAATCTGCCTTTAAATGCAACCGTAGTGATTGCCTAACTTATCACTTGCCCGTGGTGTGTAAGGTTGTGAGTTCAAGCTAAATAGATATTACATTGAAATACAGTACAGGCCAAAAGTTTGGTTACACCTTCTCATTCAATGCATTTCCTTTATTTTCATGACTATTTACATTGTAGATTTTCACTGAAGGCATCAAAACTATGAATGAACACATATGGAATTATGTACAGTACTTAACAAAAACTGAAATAACTGAAAACATGTCTTGTATTCTAGTTTATTCAAAGTAGCCACCCTTTGCTCTGATTACACAGATTAACACAACTGATGGTCCCAACCCCATTAATAAGGCAAGAAATTCCACTAATTAACCCTGACAAGGCACACCTGTGAAGTGAAACCATTTCAGGTAACTACCTCATGAAGCTCATTAAGAGAACACCAAGGGTTTGCAGCACTATCAAAAAGCAAAGGGTGGTTACTTTGAGGACTCTAAAATATAAGACCTATTTAAGAGTTATTTCACACTTTTGTTAAGTACATAATTCCATATTTGTCCATTCATAGTTTAATGCCTTTAGTGAAAATCTACAATGTAAATAGTCATAAAAATAAATGGAAACGCATTGAATGAGCTGTATATGAGTCTAGATGGGCGGCTGTGGCTCAGTGGTAGAGCAGTTGCCTGCCAATTGGAAGGTTGGTGGTTCAAACCGAATTGCCTGTGTGGGTGTGTGTGTGTGTGTGTGGGTGGGTGGGGGCAGGTGGCACCTTGTACGGAAGCCTCGGCCACAGTGTCTGAATGTGTGTGAAATGGTGAATGGTTTCTGTATGATGTAAAAAGCGCTATATAAATACAGCACATTTATATCATCTTACATTTTGTATGTCATAATATGATAGGCCTAAGTGTTGTCTTTTCTTGCTTTTAAAGGCTACATTACAGTAAAATGTAATTTCTTAACTTACCAGACTGTATTAGCTGTTATTTGCCTTAACCCCTAAGTAATTTCATCCACATTTTTGATGATTATTTATCTAAACTCTAATTATGAAAATATTTTGCGAACACCAATTGTCAACCCTACATTATTGTTGGTGATGCAGAATAAACATGCTAATGCCTACTCAAACATTATGTTGTGGATTAGAAAGACATGATTTCAAAGAAATTTTCAAAAGAAATTTTTTTTTCTCTCGGCAGTTCTGGTAATGGGCCCTCATGTATTTGTCACAGATATTATGACTTTTTTTGTCATTTTCAGCAAAATGCCCAACCCGACAGCAGCTATAATTTTACTTAAATTTGAGTAAAATGTAACATTACTGTTAATTGATTATAATATTTCAGTACTCTTTCCAACCCTGCAGAATGTACTGTATTGAAGAATACTTAATACTTCTCTTTTTACTGGATAAGTGCTATACAAAATGGACCCCAGTTAATACAAGAATGAAAGTTGACATCCAGGTTTCCAAAATACTCCATGTGGACACAATAATTATCAGTTTATGTGAAATTGATACGCTATTAACAGCCATGTATGGAATGGTGCTAGACAGCCAGTGTCTGAAACTGAAAAACAATAACAATGAGTAAAATTGACTATTTTTCAAAAACCACAATGTTTACCTTGTGCTTTATCTGAACAAACGTATATTCTTGTTTTCCACCAAGGTCCTAAATTGACATTTGAGCACTTAGTCTTGTTTAACTATGCCTGGAGATGGCACATATACAAGCTATGGTGATAAGCTCAAACTCCAGAGAGAAGCTAGCTGTGGGGAAGCAGCTGGGGTTTTTCTTGAGCACAGGCATCCTCAGGGACACAGGGATGGTCTCTAGTCCAAAAGTGTTGTCTAGTCCCCTGCAGGAGTGGCTGGTGTGGCAGCTGGCCTCATGTATCACTTGAGGCACCCGGTTCAAGTCAATGTTCTCCCTGGTGAGAGATGAGAAATGGAGAGATTACGGACAGCCTTTCATTAATTTGTTAATTTAGTGGTTTATGTGGTAAGCAAGGAGTTGGTTACATCTTCGACTATGAAGAATTATTTTTAAGATCCCCGTTTGTATTTAAAGCTGCCCCTTATAATTGCCTCTCTCAACCCTTTCGAAGGTGAGCTCCTTTCCTAATATCACTTAAAACTCAGCTCAAAACCTTAAGTCTTGATGAACTGGAAGTTTGGCTCTATGGATAATTTGCGACATGTATTCATGTAAATAGTTGTTGCTGAATGTTACAGTAGTCAAATAAAAAATAGTTGAATAGTTTCCCAAGAAAAATATATTTATTATAAAAAAAAATTATGGTAAAGTCAGTGTTGAATATTCATTGGAGTAAATCATTTCACTACTTTTCAATGGCTTTAATATTACATTCATTGGTTTTATTTCATATTCATATTGTACTATGTTCATTTAAAGTTTTTCTACCTCTGTGATTCCTACTTTCCTATTTAAGAGTTCAAGGCTGAGGACAGCTATATGCTAATATTGACTGATGGACATTTTGCCACCTATAGGCAACAGGAAATCAGCCTTTTATTCAATGCACTGTAATTAAACTCCATTTAATCCTAACAACTTCAAAAATCTCTGCAATCTAAAGACCTTTTAAAGATGAAAGGTTGTTTAAAACTTAAGTTTTAAAGTTGATGTGCTAGGTTTAACCAATCATTGAACTTCCACCTACCAAAGTTTTAGTTTCAGATGCAAAGTAGGGCGGATCCTTGCTGAAAAGCGAGAGGTGTGTGTGTGTGTGTGTGTGTGTGTGTGTGTGTGTGTGTGTGTGTGTTAAAGCGGCTAAAAAAAAAGATCCAGCTTTAGTTGAGAAAGGAGTTAAGGTTAAAAACAAATGGCGCTGGGCATGAATATAGGACATGAGCAAAAAGGTGGAGACGTGACGCCGTTTAGCACTTGGTGCCTCAAATTGAGCACCTGACATCAGCGTATGTTTAAGGAAGATACTCACTGTACGGCATCAGCGGTAAGAAAGTGCTTTCTAGTCATTAGATGCTGTGCACTCTGTCATACGAGTATGTTATCAGGCATCGACGGCTGACGCTGCGCCTTCACTGACCGACCGGGTGTGATTAAAAACAATACTTGTGTGCACGTTCATAACAGAACACGATTTGTCATTAACAATGGCCATTGTGTAAAATATCTGTAGCCCAAACTGCCTTGACAAAGTTGTCTTATAGGAATCAGCATGGTTATTTAAACGTAACGGCCTTATCCCAGAGTTTAGACGTCTAGCTAAATGAAAAGATAAACCAAGCTAATTAGCTAATTAATAAATGTACATGAAGCAACTAATGTCAACATGGACAAAATCATGTACTGATTCTCTTTTACAATGATGACCTGGCCAAAGTAACAACACAACGTATAGAAAGTTTTGTTTTCACAATGATTCAATGTAGGATCATATTATTGCAATATGAAAATCTACATTGACTCTTAATTTGGTTAGAAAAAGTAAAAATGTATCCAAAACGTTTTACTTACTAGTATTACTACTAGTATTGTGTAATGTTAGGACTTTATTTTCACCCTTTATTTTAGCCCTGCCCCTTCCATAGATCATGAACCACTTGATGTAATCACTTTTAAACAAAGGAAGTTGTACATAATTTGCAAAACACCATTTTCAACAATGCACACCCCACTTGGTTAATAGTGTCTTGTGTGCACAGTGCACAATGGTCGGTTGCATGCATATGGTAAGGTGCGAGGGCCCGTTCATTGCTGATTGCAATTATGGTTGCACTTGTTTATATACTTATACTCACACGTAGCTCCAAGTTGCGATGCTGCGCTCGTTTATGTGGCTTGGCAGGTTGACCAGCTGGCTGTAATAGTCCTGCAGGCTGTATGTGCAGAAGGATTCGTCCACACACTGACTGCCCAGTGGCATGGCCAGACACTGGTGGAGGGCCAGCAGGCACAGCAGAAAGACCCGCAGCAGCTGGACACAGAAAACAACAAGGGTTGTTTAAGTGTGGACACATTTTTCTGTGTCACTTACCTTGCAGAGTTTTTCCACTGCGTGGTATCTACTCAACTCGCCTCAGCTCTATTCGCCTTTTTTGGTTTTCCATTTTTTTTTTTTTAGTACTACCTCAGTTGAGATTCCAAGCGAGCTGAGGCGATACCAAAAGGTGACGTGGAAACCTGCAGACTACTGGTTGGTCGGAGAGGATTGTCACTTACGACTGCGTTTTTAGCAAACAAGAGTGCGGAGTCTGTGTCCGGAACAAACGCGCCATTTAAAAAAAAATCTAGCCAGATTATCTTCTCTCTGCACTATTCTCACTTTTGAACTATTCAATATTAAGGGCTATTAGGGGCTCTTGCATGTTGTTTCCAATATTGCAGACTGTTACTTTAAAAAAAAAGACAATATAGCAAAGAAATATTTTATTTAGCTATTCAAGTAGCGCATCAAACCCTCCCGTACGTCCCGGTCTTCTTCCTCTGCACCCTGTGACAGTGTCACCACCGGCTCTGCTGTCCCAGATGCATCCCAGTCATTGTCATAAGCCTCTCCATGACTCTCATAAAGATTTTACAAAGCACAGCAGGTCAGAACCATAGATTTCACCAGTTGTACATCGAACGCCCAAACAGACAGTCTGCTGCGGGATCTGAAACACAGTACACAGCATACATATTTTGGTGTTATCATGGTTGCTAAACTTCATGTGCTTTTATATAGTGTATAGTAAATACTGACTGTGGCCCTGAACACAGGCAAATGTTAGCTAACGTTACCAGGAAACTTAACTTACCCTTTTGTGTCGGCGAACAATAGTCATGTCGATGTCTGAACTGCGTCGGAATTCCCAAACTCGGTTTTTTTTTCCAGCAGTGATTTTTGTTGCTTCCTTCAGCTTCTTTTGATACAAAAAATTTCTTCTGGCTGTGGCAAGTAGTCACATGCCAAGAATCAAAAACAACACACCTCCGACGTGCTGTTGTGAGTGGCGTTGAAAATTACATCATGGCAGTTTACGGCGTGGTGATCAGCCACGCTGAGGCGTTACTCAATCTGCAATGGAAAACGGACGCAGAGTGCTTCGAGTCGAGTAGAGACGAGGCGAGGCGAGGCGAGGCGAGGCAAGTCAAGCTGTAACCAGCAGTGGAAAAACGCATATAGAGTGTAGAATAGGGCTGGATGATATGGCCTGAAAATAAAATCTCAGATCTTTATCAAAATTGTTCGTGCTCAAATGGCAAAAAATTCAGGAAATAAGCTAATGCACAACATTCCCCGGTTCAGTGTAGGGTAGGGCTGGGCAATGTGGCCTAAAAATAAAATGTTCTTTTTGTCATGTAAAACAAATTACAAAGGAATTATTCAAATAATTTGTTTTGATTTTTCAATAAAAGTGATTACCAAAAGCAAACAAAGATCTACTCAGATGGCCTTCACTGTTATTTATAAGTGCTCATATTGGACTTGTGTGTCATTATTTTCATGGTCCAGACATCACTAGCCTGTCTGTATGGGTTCTCTTGGAACGAATTAGGCATCAGGAACCACTTAGCTACGCTGGTGACGCAGCTTTCCAATGCAGCAGCATGAGTAGAAATGAGTAGAATTTTCTTATTCCTAATGCTACATCATCACCCTCTGGTCACAGCGCCCTCAATCATATTGCTTTTGAGTTACGAGTGAAAACTTTGTATTGCTCATTTTCTGTTAACCATCAGCATGAAAGCATGGTGGAATTGGCCAATAGTCCAATCGTGGTTATTAAAGAACGCTGTCTGATGGAGCTTTGAAATAATCAAACATTTAAGCTTTCTTCAAGCAATACAGTTAAAGTCATGTGAATAAACATTTCTAAAAGAGCAAACATTTTATTTTAAATTTTCAAACATTAAAAAAAATTTAATAGAAATGTGTCCTCCATTCAAACAATGTCTCCCTTTTTAAAAATCCATGTGTCTTCTAGCTATCATATGGAGAAGGGAGAGGCGGTGTGTCAGAACCATGGAAAAGAGGAGGGGAATTCACTTGTTACTTGCTAAATAATGGGGCTCAGTGGTCAGACATCACCAGAAATGTCTCTAAATGCTCAGTAGGGCGCGGGTTCTTGAGATATTTTTATAACGTTGTTTGATAAGTTAGTTATAATTGCCTTATCGCAGAGAAAAAACAAATCGTTGATCAGCCGTTCAATTGTAGGTACAATTTGAATTTTATATACAAAAAAATTATCATTCAGGACATTTTGGGCTCTGTACTTTACAGATCTCACAGCTACAGATATAAAGGATAATTAAAGCTACCCATGTCTATTTTAATGTAGAAATGAGTTTGTGAGTATTGCATTAAGGTAGACTTAGAAAATGTGATCATATCCTTAAAAACCATAGCTAGTCTACCAGCCAAGTGTAACCATGTGATAGCTGTCAAAAACACCATCAACATAAAGGCAGGTTTCTTACCTGGATCTGTTCCATCGCTGAAATTTATGACTGCAGATTGGTGTGATGTTTCTTGTTTTTTGTCCTGGTGATGTTGATGTGGGCTATATATATTTTTTTTTTCTTTTGGTGTATCGTTTGCTTGGAGTTGATCTGCGACCTGTATCTCGACATGCCTCTATTTATATGCCCTGTTTTTCCGGTGTGTGTGACCGTATGTGTGTCCCTGTGTGTGTGTCCCTGTGTGTGTGTGTGTGTGTGTCCGTCCTTGACAGAATAATTTTATTCACAGCAGACGTCAGCATGTAGCATTGAGCCCAGGTAACTAAGGGAGGACCCACGCTACCCCATAATTTACCGGAAATGGGACACTGCTATCAGAGGTCTCATGTTCCTCGCTTGCCATCATTCTGACCTCAAACCCCACGCATGACTCAATACCTAGTGTAGGCCCTAGTTTTAGAACATTTTAATAACTCATAGTATGTGTATGTTTTAAGTGCACTTCAAAAGTTAAGCAAATAAAGACATTTTTGTTAGTGTTCAAAAATATATTAGTGTTACATGCACGAGTAATATTTTTCCTCTATGTCGCACCGGTGCACCTAGCGTCCTCGCATCTGCTGCAATGTTGTTTATATGGATATGGTTTAATTTTGCGTTACATGACCCATTTCTTCTGTAAAGCCGTGCCTGTGTTGGATCTCTCCTCTACTCTCACTTCTCTTACTCTCCGCGCAGCCCCGCCACACAGCGGCCACCAGTCCACACTTCTGACATTTGCCTACAGTTTAATTATTATTAACGCAGCTGTATATTGTTAAGCATGAGAGGCAAACCTGTATTTGTACCAGTGTTTCCGCTGGTAACTCTATCGCGGCGGCCACAGATATACCCAGACAGTTTTATATACATACGCCACTAGGGGCGCTACAAGCACATGATAGGTGAGTTGCATTACACACATTTTACTAGAAATCACATATTCATTGTCAAATCATCATAAATATCTCGGGATATGTCCTCATAGGTACCTGAACCACGCCCTGAAAGTTACACTCAAATTGAACACCAGGCAGCGCTATAAATGCAAACAAACTGCAGGTGATATAGCGCAAATCAGGCTATAAATGACTAAATGTTTGTACAATCAACACAAGACTTCCAAGAAATGTCTACATAATGACCTTACACATATACTGCAAGTCACATTCAAATTGACCACTAGGGGAGCTTTAAATGCCCCTTCAAATGAGGGGCTGGGAACCGCAGCAGGGCTGTGGAACCCTATTGTTTTTCTAAGGATTATTTTCCTCTTCCATATTATTATTGTCATTATTATTATTATTATTATTATTATTATTATTATTATTCTCCATGTAAAACTCACGCTGCAGCCCAAACCGTACATGGTGGCATTGTGCCATTTTCAGGACTGTTCCAAAACTCTGCAAAGGCCTATAGACCCACATTTGGATTAAACACTTACGTGAATTACGGGAAGTTAACAGGGTAGATGTACAATGGGTATTTGACCTGACTTGCCAAATATTACACATGTGGACCACTAGGTGGCGCTCAGACGCCAAACAAAAATCTTTACATCCACGTGTTCACTGAATCAAGCCAAGGCACCTGATATAGGGCACGCCCATTTCTGCTGAAAGTTCTTTTCGCAAAATTGCCCTTTAGTCCCTTCTGAGGTTGAGTGCGTCGTATATGACGCCAAACGGCACTTCTGATTTATAACTTTGTACTTAATAATATAACTAGTAGAAACATACGGTCTTTTGGAGCTAAAATCTAACAGTGGCCCCGTTCTGCTGATTTTGTTGTCTTACAGAAGGTTTTGTAGTTTTTTGGGGTCATTCAATTCAATTTTATTTATAGTATCAATTCATAACAAGAGTTATCTCAAGACACTTTACAGATAGAGTAGGTCTAGACCAGATAGAGTAGGTCTAGACTACACTCCAGAATTTACAAGGACCCAACAGTTCTAGTGGCGAGCAACAGTGCGACAGTGGCGAGGAAAAACTTCCTTTTAGGAAGAAACCTCGGACAGACCCAGGCTCTTGGTGGGCGGTGTCTGACGACCGGTTGGGGTTATGAATGAAGAGTGGCAATAACAGCCACAGAAAAGATAACAGTTTGTAGTAGTTCTTTGTAGTAGTCATTGTGCAATTAATCCATACTGTTACATGCAAGATTCATACACTGTATGTAAGAAATGAAATAATTTGCCCTTTATGAGTTATAATGTTCAATATGTTTATTTTTGCAAAGAATGACTCCATATGTAGACACGAATGCTTGAAAGATGGGGGGGTGTGTGTGTGTGTGTGTGTGTGTGTGTGATATCAACATACAGTATGTCTGTGAGATTCATGTTCTGTTTTATTTATTTATTTGAAGATAGGCGAGACGTACACAAATGACTACCAGGCAAAAGAGTTCATACACTACATAGCAAAGGACGAGATAACAAAGATGAGAGCAAGATGGCAAGTTCATCTCTGGTCATGTCAGAAGAAGATAGATCCCAAACTTGAAATGTTTGCACTTTCTGTGTGTATTTTATTGTACGTATTGTACTTTGTGTTTTTCATGCCAACAATGTTAATAAAATGATTAAATGCATTCAGTGGCACTCATAATTTCTTATTTTCACTGGAAAAAAATTGGCTAGTAAAAATTCTGATTGGCTAATAGCAACTCAAGTTAATTTAGAACCCTGATTATAACATTGGAGATGTGACAGAAAATAGGAAAAAGCATATGTCCACTTTAAATGTAGATGAAAAGTCCAGGGAAATAGCTATGGCATATGTTTTATGATGGCTACCGAAGGTAAAACACGGACTATGGATAAGTACCTCATACAATTCCACTTCAAAAAATTGAAAATACAAACAAATAAGTACAAACAAGGGCATTGAAATGTTTTGAATGCCCCTGTGGTCAAAGGCCTATAAAAATCCTGCATTTTTAAATGACTTAATTGACAAATCACTATCTTATCTGTTCTTTTTGGCCTTAAGGAACTTGTACAAGTCGCAAGGGGCTCAACGGAGCATGCTCAGTGCACGAATACACCGGCAGCTTCCAGGGCCAAACTGTACGCTTTAAGATGACTTCTGTTTGTGGACATGTGATGAGTCTGGATTTCATCGGTGGGTATTATCTATATTTATTCCTGCTCACCCTAACACCCAAACTTACCTTTATTGATGATTTCCTTGTAGTGCTAAAATGTAATCTAATATTATATACCCGGAAGGAAAAACAATAGAAACAAGCTTATAATTTATCACGATTCAATACAAGAAAACCTTGATTGACATAATGAAGACATTATGTTTGTCTTTTTACAGAACTGTTGATTTGGATTGAAATACAATGCGTAAAGGAGTATAAAGCACCTTTTAACTTTATCTTTATTTGGGTTTCACCCTGTTCAGTATCCTAACCCTTTAATTGTATTTCTTGTAAATTCTTACTTAAAGAGTTAAAGACATTAGTCCTTTTTTCAGGAAAGTATAACAACTGGGACAAGGTGGACCCTGCAGAACTCTTTAGCAAAGCGCTCACAGAAAAAAAGGAGGCCAACCCCAAACTCAACATGGTCAAGTTCCTCCAGGTAAATGAGCTTGACCCAGTATTGGTTTTCCCAAGACATTGGTGCTCACTGCATTTTGTATGATTTGATGGATGTCAGTGTCTTATGCCTTCTGTCTTTGATGCTCACCCCAAGTTTCTGGTGTCATGTCAGGTTGAAGCCAGAAGCTGTGATTACGTGGTTTTGTGGTTGGACTGTGATAAAGAAGGCGAGAACATCTGTTTTGAGGTAATTCAGGCCTTGTGATTGGACAACAATTTTGAGTTTTACAATTTTTACAATTTTTTTCTTAACCATATGGTCACGCTGTACAGATTACATTTACACCTGCTGAGATCCAATCACAATATGAGCAAAAACACCAACTGTTTACAGCTTGGGGTTCCGCTAAGGTAAAAATTAATCCGTAAATACATAATGCAACACTTTGTCAGTTTATGCAAATTATAAAAACATTTTTTTACCTACCTTTAGTGGTATCTCTCTATGTAAGATAGATATAAATGTGTTTGACAGGTTTTGAGATATATGTCACTGAAATACAAAAGAGGTGAATGAAATTGTGTTTTTTGGTGATTAAGGCACTGTAGATTTTCATAAACCTTTATCTCATTGAAAAAGCCTATTTAGTTCACAATTGGGGCTAGGAGAGCAAAATGTATGTTTTGATGAGAGAAAATATCAAGAAATCTATAGTAAGTACATTTAATTTGGTTGATTGAACTCTGTAGTGACGATGAGTGATTCCTT
This sequence comes from Percina caprodes, assembly GCA_013375575.1. Taxonomy (NCBI): domain Eukaryota; kingdom Metazoa; phylum Chordata; class Actinopteri; order Perciformes; family Percidae; genus Percina; species Percina caprodes. The sequence continues at coordinate 210,994 of JABXJD010000099.1, read as the reverse complement.
TTGACGTTACACATAATCATTTCGCACTTTGTATAAAAAGTTAGTGCAACTTAAGGTAACATATTGTGGTAATTTTCAGGTTCATACTTGTATTTTGAGTTTCTGCTAGAACATGTTTATATGCTTTAATGTTAAAAAAACAACACAAGGCCAATGAGGTAGAGATGGAGAGACCCTGCCCGGAGGAAGCCCAGGGCCCCTGTCCGGAGCCAGGCCCAGGTGGAGGGCTTGTCAGCGAGCGCCTGGTGCCCGGGTTTGCCCCATAGCCCAGCCTGGCACAGCCCGGAAATCTATGTGACACCCCCTCTCTCTATCCCATGGGCCCACCACATATGGGAGGAACCGCTGGGGTCGGGTGCGCTGCCACGTGGGTGGCAGTGAAGGTCAGGGGCCTCAACGGACCAGACCCAGGCGGCAGAGGCTGGCTCTGGGGACGTGGAATATCACCTCTCTGTGGGGGAGAGCTACCAGTTAGAGCTGGTGGGGCATTCCCCTACACAGTCTCCGTTCTGGAACCATACTTCTGAATAGATGTTGGACTCTTTTCTACTCCGGAGTTGTCCAGGATGTGAGGCGCCGGGCGGGTGTGGGGTTACTCACAAGCCCCCGTCTGAGCGCCTCTGTGTTGCAGTTTACTCCGGTGGGCGAGAGGGTTGCCTCCTACTCCAGCGGTTGATGGGGGAGGAAACTCTGATTGTTGTTTGTGCATATGCACCAAGCAAGAGTTCGGAGTACTCGGTCTTCTTGGAGACCTTGAATATAGTCTTGTATTGGTCTCCAGTGAGGGATTCCATAGTTCTGCTGGGGGACTTCAACGCACACGTGGGCAATGATGGAGAGGCGTGATTGGGAGGAACGGCCTCCCTGATCTAAACCTGAGTGGTTTTCTGTTATTGGACTTCTGTGCTAATCATGGACTGTCCATAACAAACACCATCAAACATAGGGATGCTCATGTACGTGGCACCAGAGCACCCTACGCCGTAGGTCAATGATTTATTTTACAATATTTTCATCTGATCTGAGGCCGTATGTTTTGGACACTTGGGTGAAGAGAAGGGCGGAGCTGTCAACTGATCACCATCTGGTGGTAAGTTGGGTCATGGGGTGGGGGAAGACTCTAGACAGACCTGGTAAGCCCAAACGGTTAGTGTGGGTAAATTGGGAAGGTCTGGAGGAGGCCCTTGTTCGTCAGACTCTAAACTCATACCTCCGTCAAAGCTTTTTGTGCATCCCTGTGGAGGCTGGGGGCATTGAATCTGAGACAGTGTTTAAAGTTTCCATGCTAAAGCTATGGTGGAGAGCTGTGGTCTTAGGGTCTTAGGTGCCTCAAGGGGTGGTAATCCACGAACACCCTGGTGGTTAGGGAAGCTGTTTGACTGAAGGAGTCTTTCTGGGATATGCTATCCTGGAGGAATCCAGAGGCAGTTGCAAGGTACTGAAGGGCCCAAAGGGCTGCAGCCTTTGCTGTGAAAGAGGCAAAGCAGCGGGTGTGGGAAAAGTTTGGAGAAGACAACTGAGTTGACCTCAACTGAGGAGGTAATAGGGCAGTGGAAGGAGCACTTTGAGGACCTCCTAAATCCAGCTGACCCTCTATGATAGAGGCAGAGCTGGAGGATGATTTGGGATTGTTGTCAATTTCCCTGGTAGAAGACGCTGAGGTAGTTAAACAGCTCCACAGTGGCAAAGCCCCAGGGATTGATGAGATCCAACCAGAAATGCTGAAAGCTCTGGGCGTGGAGGGGCTGTCTTGGTTGACACGCATCTTCAACATTGCATGGAGGTCTGGGACGGTGCCAAGGGAGTGGCAGACCAGTTTGGTGGTTCCCCTCTTCAAAAAAGGAGACCAGAGGGTGTGTGCCAATTACAGGTGTATCACACTTTTCAGCCTCCCTGGTAAAGTCTACTCCAAGGTGCTGGAAAGGAGAGTTTGGCCGATAGTCAAACCTCAAGTTGAAGAGGAACAATGCGAATTCCGTCCTGGTCGTGGAACAACGGATCAGATCTTCACTGTCGCAAGGATCCTGGACGGAGCCTGGGAGTATGCCCAACCGGTCTACATGTGTTTTGTGGATCTGGAGATGGCGGATGAGCGGGTCCCCCTGGAGACACTGTAGGAGGTGCTGCGGGAGTATGGGATGAGAGGGTCCCTTCTCAGGGCCTTCCAATCTCTGTATGACCAAAGCAAGAACCGTGTCTGGGTTCTCTGCAGTAAGTCTTACTCGTTTCAGGTGAGGGTTGGCCTCCTCCAGGGCTGGGCTTTTGTCACCAATGGTCAAGAAAGCAAAGCTTTCAAGGCGATCCCATGCAACATCTGCATTGTCGGGCTGAAAGAGAGGCTAGAAGGTACTAATGCTATCCAGTATCTCTTGCGGTCCCTGCCTAAATGGTTTAAGAATGTAGCAGATGTTCAGATAGATTATGAGAGCCCACTGTATTTGTGATAGCCCAAAGAAGACCACCACTACTAATTGCACGTTGACTTTCAATGTGCTTCGTTACACAACCAGGCAGGCGATCCCACAAGCTGCGCGGTGGTGAGAGCTGTGGAGGAGGACCATGTTTATCAGGCAGTTGATTAACAAGGACCATTGGTTTGTCTTGTTCTTTTGGTGTGTCTTGGTTTTATTGCAGTGTTGTCTGATATGATTACAGAGACTGTGCTTCTGAATGTCAATATGTTGACCTAGCTTAATATGGCCTACTTTCCATAAGTTAGCTGGGCCACTGCTAGGCTAGATTTTCCTTTCCTGTTTTGTGCTTTTTGTTTCTGTTGATGTAAAATGCGTTTATTTTTATGTTAATTTAGTGTGGAACCAGTTGCTGTTGCAACCAGGTATTTATGGGCTATTTTTTGCTGCCCCATATCCAATCTTGCTCTACTTTGAATGTTAGCCCCTTCTCTCCCTTTTGTATCACCGTCTCGTCTCTTATTCTGTGTTTTGTGTATTGAGGGACTTAACTTTGGATGCACAATTATTAGGATTTAGTGAAGTGAAAGGCAGTAGCAATATTCACATGTACTTTCATTTAGAATGCAACTTTTTTGATAATGGGTGATCTTTTATTTTTAGTTTGGAACTGTGGCAGGCTGAATGCTCCTCACAAACCTACCAGCACTCTGGGCTTACTAAGAAAGAGAAATGTTGCATTATTACAGGAGACACATTAACTGTAGGTGCATGCCAGCCGTTTAACTAATATATTCTATCGTACAATCACATCCTCCTCAGCAAGCTCAAAAACAAAAGACGTGGCCACTCATTAACACTGAGATTTGGCTCAGGGGGTTGTTAGCCATTCCTAATGTTGCTAAAAATCTTGTATTGTAACTGCTCTCTGTGGCTATAGGGTTTTTTGGATGTACTTTGACTGTGCAGAAATAGTATCTTGTGTTGGGTTTTCCTGGATGGACTTTGAGCATGCACATAATTCGGATTAACCTTCTGTCCGAACTTGTGCTGAGCAGGTAATTTATCGACTTTGTATTCACTGATCTCACTTGACTGCTCATTTCTTTTCCCTTATGAAGCTTTTACATAGTCGCCCCTCCCCCACGCAGTTGCTAATAGCCAAGGAGAACACGGAGGATTTAATAAAACATAATGGACTCTTCAGAATAGGTAATTATCTTCATTTGAGTCTGCGCGGGAAAGTCACCAGATGACACAATCTTCTGAACATGCCATACTGAGTTGTGTGGAGCTGATAGTCTTAATTAGCTTTGTAGCAACTCATCTGGCAATGGCTTGAATGTAACGGACGCTCATTAATATCAAAAAGTTACTCACTAGTTTTTCACATGAACTAACAACTGTTTCAGCAATCATTCCAGGTAAGTTTCAGTAAAAAAAGATAAATATTCAATCTGGAGCCCTGTTATGGCTTTTGGGAAGAATCTGTCTTGAATCTGTTAATCCTTCTTCTGATGCAGCTGTAGCGCCTCCCTGAGGGCAACAGGTCAAACAGATCAAAGCCAGGGTGGTAGCTCTCCTTGGTGATGTTTTCTGCTTTACTGGCAGGGGAGAGGGCAGCCAATAAACTTCTGTGCTGCCATAACTACTCTCCGGAACCTACCCCTATAGGGTACAGCAGAGAAAAATGTAGTAAAATGGTTCAATGGCTTTTTTACTACAAACAACTACGGTGAGTCTGCATGGACAAACAGAGCTGCACCATTAAAACTGCCAACTTTCCTAAAGGGGCAGCAAATTAAGTATAGCAGTGGGTATAATAGAATTTTATGAACAGTAGCAATAATACTGGCAATAATTCATTCAACTTTTATTTATACGCGAGATAATTGAGGGGCGACCCTCATTTACAATGTCAAAGTCAAATTACAGACAAAACAAAACTACTAAAAACTAAACTAAAAAGAGGCAACACCATCATGAGAAAAATAGGAAGACGTAGAAATATGACTAATTCTTTATCCATGTTGACTACCACCGGTAGTAAAAGCTGATTTTTTTATTTTTTAAATTTTTTTTTTCTGAAAGAATTTTGTGATAGGGGCGCAACAGATTAATTCAGACGGTATCAGAAGAGTTGTGTTTTGTTAACATTAAAACACGTAAACATGGTCTTGTAGACACCCAAAATACAAGTATGAACCTGAAAATGAGCATATGTGGGACCAGATGAGTAAGGGGTCATGGAAAATACAGTTATTTCCATTTTCCTCTGCTCAGTCATTTTTCTTGCCTCCCAGGTCCTGGATGCCATTGAGCCAGTGATGAACAAGGGTAATGGAAGGGAACGGAGTGTTTACCGTGCCAAATTCAGCTCCATCACTGACACTGATATCTGGAACGCCATGAATGGCTTGGGAGAGCCCAACCGCAACGAAGCCCTGTCAGTGGATGCACGTCAAGAGCTGGATTTGCGCATCGGCTGTGCCTTCACCCGGTAAGCTGCTTTCAATAGCCACACGTTGGCTGTTGACACCTTGTGTTAGATTTCCTGCAACATATGTTAGATAAATGCCGCTCTTGTGTTTTCCTGCAAGTTGTTTTGTTGCCAGCAGTTGCGCACATTTCACACTTAAATCAACCTGCCACTCAATTTTTTACATTTCCCCCATGTTAACTGTTTTACTGATAAATGCTTTGGTAAGAAATACAGAAACAACAATGTGCTGTTTTATATTAGTTCACACTAACCCTAGCACTATTTGTTTTTACGAGGTTAATAGTTATATATTTAGCACCCTAATGTGTATTTTTTTTTCCTCTGCTGTCAAATTTCTACCTCTCTCCCCCAAGTGAGGGTGCAGTGTGTGGCAAATTTTGGAGCTGACGTTTAAAAATCATGCAAATAAATCAGTGAATGCACTGTCAAGGTCTATCAACACAGTTCCGTCGACCGGAAGTGCACGCAAACTGGGTTGAGATGTGAACAAAACTAGGGAAAGAGAGGGGGTGCTAACGGGACCCTTTTTAGCAACCGGTAGGGGCGTTGCTTTTTCATTTATTAACCTGTCACGGCATACTCTATGCTTGAGGCTAAGATTGCGTTTAACTAGTGTATTTTGTTTAAACTGCAAAGTTCTTGTACTGTCGGTTAGCGACTGCAACATTCACAGTTCATGGAGTTCGTCTCCTTACAGTACCTCAACCAGCTGAAGTCTCGCAACCAGTCTTCCCGAAAATGGTGGTTTTGGGCCTTTTTTGCTACACAAACCTCTGACTCTGAATCATCATCTGACTGTGACACTGTAGACTCTGGCACTAGTACACTAGCCACAGGTCGGAAGAATGAGTCAATAGTTTGCTCGCACATTGTTGTAATATCTGTTTGTGCCTACCCATGCTCGATTATCTCTAGGACCCTCAACCTCCACACTAGCCAGTTACAGTGGCCATTCCCTATCCTTCTCACCCTCATTGCCTACCAGAGATTCCAGATTGCAATGATTGAATTCCATTGACATGCCCTTTCCACGTTTGTGTGAAAAAAAAGAAAGTGTTTTAATAAGTCTTAATGACTACTCAAAGCGCTTTTACATAGTACAGGAACTATTCACACAATGTGGCTGGGGCTGCAGCACAAGGTGCCACCTCCTCATCAGATCGGGGGAAACTCTTCAGGAGTTCAGTGTCTTGCCCAAGGACACTTTGACATGGACGGCAGTCGACATGTGCGACTGGATGTAAAATTCAGTCACACAATCAAATTTTGATCGCAAAATGCGACCATTTGGTCGCAATCTCGAGCCCTGTTATGGCTTTTGGGAAGAATCTATTCTTGAATCTGTTAGTCCTTCTTCTGATGCAGCCCTGAGGGCAACAGGTCAAACAGATCAAAGCCAGGGTGGTAGATCTCCTTGGTGATGTTTTCTGATATACTGAGGTAGGGGAGGTGTAGATGTTTGTCAGGGAGGGGAGAGGGCAGCCATTAAACTTCTGTGCTGCCATAACTACTCTCGGGAGCCTCTCGCTATCTACCATAGTGCAGCTGCCGTACCATACTGTGATACCGTACATCTACAGACTCTCGATGGACAAGTAGAAGATCAGCAGCAGATCAGTAGAAGATCAGCAGCAGGTTGGTGTCCAGGTTGTGCTTCCTCAGGACCCTTAGGAAGTGTAACCGCTGTTGAGCCTTTTTGATGACCGCTGTGATGTTGTCTGTCCAGGAGATGTCAACGGAGATGAGGAACAGAAAAGTGTGGACCCGCTCCACCCACTCGCCGTTGATACAGGGGGGCTAGGTTAATCCTGAAGTCAACAATGATCTCCTTTTGTTTTCTCAGTGTTCAGAGCCAGGTTGTTCTCGGAACACCAGGCTGTCAAGTTCAGGACCTCCTCTCTGCAGGCTGCCTTGTCTCCCTTTTGAGAAGAGTCTGACCACTGTGGTGTCGTCAGCAAACTTGACTATGAGGTTGTTGTTGTGGGCTGGACTGCAGTACAGGAGGGGGCTCAGCACACAGCCCTGTGGGTAGCCGATGCTCATTGTGCAATTGAAGGAGAGGTGGGGGCCCAGTCTCACAGTCTGGGGCCATTGGTGAAAAAGGCGAATGTGAGAGGGGGGAGGCCGAGAGTGACCAGTTTGGTGTTTTTGTGTTGAACGCTGACCTGTAATCCACAAAGAGCATCCGGATGTAGCTTTGCTGCTGCTCCAGGTGGCTCAGCAGAGTGTAGAGCTACAGCGATGGCATCCTCTGTGGATCTGTTCGAGCAATATTCGAACTGATAGGGGTCAAGGTCTGGGGGAAGGTAGTCCTTGATATGTTGAAGAACCAGTCTCTTGAAGCATTTCATGATTACCGGGGTAAGGGTCCACAGTCACATTTCCAATACAGAACTTGATGTAGTCCAGTACTGTCCCTGTGAGGGTTCCCAGCTCTTGGTGTTCAAATAAGTCCCAGTCCGTCTGGCTGAAGCAGTCCTGTAGTTTGGGGAGTGCATTTTCAGGCCAGGTTGTAACAGTGTTTATGGTGGGCCTAGCACTGCATCTATTCAATTTCAATTTTATTTAATAATTCAATTCATAACAAGTGTTATCTCAAGACACTTTACAGATAGAGTAGGTATAGACCACACTCCATAATTTACAAGGACCCAACAGTTCTTGTAGTTCCCTCTAGAGCAAGCAACAGTGCGACAGCAGCGAAGAAAAACTTCCTTTTAGGCAGAAACTGAACAGACCCAGGCTCTTTGTAGGCGGTGCCTGACGACCGGTTGGGGTTAGAATGAAGAGTGGCAATAATAGCATCTGAGTGGGGTGTAGGCTGGGGAGAGCAGGAGAAAGAGATGGTCTGTCTGACCAAGGTGGGGGAGGGGTATGGCTCTGTACGCGTGCTTAATTTTGGAGTAAACATGATCCAGAGTGTTCACCTCTCTAGTAGGACACTTGGCATGTTGATAAAATGCTGGGAGTACGGTCTATAACTGATCTAAGGTAATAATAGCCTGTCTTTTGTTGATCCAATATTTTTCAGGTTCCAAACAAAGTATTTCCAGGGTAAGTATGGTAATCTAGACTCCTCCTTGATCTCATTTGGACCATGCCAGACCCCAACACTAGGCTTCTGTGTGGAACGCCATGACAAGATCCAGTCCTTTAAACCAGAGACTTACTGGGTCCTCCAGGCAAAGGTGAATCCCCATTTTCTCTCCCCCTGACACAGTGTCAATGATCTCTTCCCTCTGCACTATATACTGACAGATATGCTGTGTTTTGGTCAGGTGTTTAAAGGAAAGGACAGCCCACTGACACTTGACTGGAACAGGGTGAAGGTTTTTGACAAGGACGTGGGTCAGATGTTTGTCAACCTAACCAAGACATTTTGGGAGGCCCAGGTAAGAGCAAATTGCAGAGCATGCAAGTCCCTTCCCATCAGCAGAAAGTGTAACTTGTATGCAGTGCCAGTGCAATTCCACTAGGAAAAATTAACGTGAACATAAAACAACCTGCCTGATATATTTATTTTAATAAATTGCAGTAAGATGTAAAAAATGTTTGAGGTCTTTTAAATATAGTGTCTCAATCACATAATTTGCCCACCAGAGAGCACTTTTTTACACTTTAAAGCTTACACACACACACACACACACACACACACACACACACACACACACACAGCTGGCCCATTTAGGAGGAGGACCCCCTTTTACAGATAATAAAATGTATGATGTAGAGTGTGTGAGGTATCATTGAACTCAGTAGGGAGTTCCATCTTCATTGGTGACGATTTGCAGTATCTGAGTGCCGCGCAAATGCACGTCGCAAGGAGCGGTGTACGCACACAGAATTGCCAGGGCTTGTCCAGTGCTGCTTGCAGCTTTAATTTTTTATGTTCTTCACAGAAAATGAGTCTTTCTTTTAGCAAACATTGAAAACGGGTCCCACAGACCTGAACACCACACAAGGGTTAAGTAATAATAGCCATGATGTTAACGGCATTAATAACTAAGCCAAACTGTGCTGTAACTACTGTTTTAGTGATTTATAAGCAACCCCTTTCTTGCAATTTGACTGTTCGGCTGGGTAAAAAGTGACAATGACAAGTGCAGCTTTTTAAAAAACATTTAACACTTCAACTTTCTGATCCCAAAAAAACTCTCAGAACGTGTTCAGTGAGTTCAGCACACAATAAAAGTTTGTTGATTTGTCTTTGTGTCAAGTATCAATATTATTGTTGGCCAAAAAAAAAAGTATTGTTATAATTATAATAAATATTTAGTAAATTCTTTAGTAGACTAGAACATGTAAATGAATTTGAAATCAACTGGATTCTAATTTTTGTTTTGGTTTCCTCAATTTGAAATAGCAAAATATTAAGGGAACTTAAAACTGGCAAAACTTAGCAAGAGAATTAACAGTGCTACACAAGTAATTTTCCACTACCTGTGTCACGGTCTTGTTCTAGGCCAGTTGGTTGGGTTTTACATTTTTTTTTTCTTTTTTTTTGGACCAGGTTACAGTTTTTTTCTTGTGTTTAAATCATGTGGTTCTGTAGTCCTTACCTGCCTGTCTCACCCTTATCAACCTGTCTTTGTGTTATCGGTCCTTGTTGTATTGTTACCAGTAGCTAAGTTTCCATCCACTTGTCAATCGAATTATCTGAAGTTCGGTAAAAAAACTCATGTGAATAAAGCTGGTGAAAGTGTGTTTCCATCCAACGGCTTTAAAGCGAATAAAACCCTGTGCGTAATGACGTCACATGCTGTTTTGCGATCAAATTGGTATATCAAATTGATTTCAGACATTTTAAGGTGTTTCCATTCATTCGCACTGAATCACACAACATTCAAGGTGCAAACAAAGTTTTTCTAGACAAAATGGCTCGCGCAATCTACCAACAAGTTATAATAGTGCTTATGTGCCAGCTGATAGCGACATATCAAGCTATAATAAGAAAACAACACATTGCTATGATGATGCAGATGCAACTTTGGCTTTCATTTTCTCTCCAGCACCACTGCGAGACAACTCTTTTTTTTTTTGAGACATGTCTTGCTGTTTGAGCGCATTCCATATACTCCCCAGGATGTCCCACGGCTTGTCATAACCTGTGTAGCCCATTTCCTTTGCGAGTTCCTGATAAATTATGGCATTTCTTAGATTTTTTTTTCTAAAATAGCCGTTATATTTTGCATGTAAAGTAAATTCAAAAAGTCTCTCGTCTCCTCGTTCGTCCACTTACATCTGTTTGTTGACACCTGCCATGTGTGCAAAAATAGCGTAAATACTGGGTGGAAATTGACTAAAACTTAATCGCAATTCATTAATTATTTGGCAAATAACGTTTCCATCAGCGTTAGCCATATATTGATCAAGATAAAATCCAATGAGACCAAAATGATTTCCGTTGAGTCGATATTTATGAAATTCCATCAAATTTTACTGTTTCCATAAGGCATTTTTCACTCAATATCACTTAATTTGGATAAAAACGTGTGGATGGAAACATAGCTACTGTCATGTCATTTAGTTTTATGTTGTCACTCATTTTCTGTTAATGTTTCCCTTATTTGTTCTTTTTTATGTTTTACCCATGTTTTTTCTGTGTGGTCTTCCTATCTTCTTGTGTATATTTCATGCTCCGTTTCCTGTATTATTTTGTATTCCCTCTGTTTCTCCTGTTTCGTGTCTTGTTTTACCATCTGCCTTGTGTTTTCCTGCCTTTTGGATTGTCTGCCCTGCCCTGATGTATTTCACCTGTTGCTCAGCCCTCATGTCACCTGTCCCATGTTGCTACCCTCATTCCCTATGTATTTAGTCCGTTAGCTTTCTGTGTCTTTTGTGGTTTCATTGTCATTCGTCGTCAGTCCTTTATTGTGAGTTCCCTTCCTGTGCTGTTCTGTATTTACGTGTTTCTGGGCTTCTCTTGTGTCGGGATTATTCCTCAGCTTATTGTGGTTTGTAAATTCTCCTTTTGTTTCATTAAATTATTCATACAAACTGCTGCTCCCTCCTCGCCTTTTTGTACTCGGGGTCCAAGCCTCACAAATCCTGACAACCTGATGGATTCACCCAAGATTTTGGAACTTACCTTAGTTGACCTCTAACATAAGATATATATCTGATACCTCTCTTAATACAGGTGGAGTCAGTGAGTAAGAAAGAGAAGGCCAAGCAGAGGCCCCAGGCCTTGAACACAGTGGAGATGTTGAGAGTGGCCAGCTCTGCCTTAGGTATGTTTTCACATCAACATGAGAAGCGTTTCATCAGTTGTCATTTCCCCTTAACTATTAGTTATCCTGTTGGTAAGGAAATTAATGAGGGTGAATACTTGTGAATTTGTGAATGTATGTAAGCATGTAAAAGTGGCTTGTTTCACAGCTTCCGACTGCAGCAGTCTTGCTTAATACTGGACCATTGTCAAAGATCAGTCACTTGAACACAACAACCTAGCAAATTAGGGGCCAGGTTAAAAACTACCCAAAGCAAATGAGCCCTCTCAATTAAAAAGCTGGAACTAGGGAATGTTAAGCATTTTTTCTTTAGAAATGAGTGTGAGATCATTTTTCTGTCAGTTGATTAAATGATTAACTGACCAATTGCTTCAGCTCTACTTTAGATATAAAGTAACTGTATGAATAATGTAAGTTGTAAAAGGTTTTAAAGGTTTAAAGGATAAGGCTGGCATACTATATATTTTTTTCCTTTCAACAAATTTCATAAAAAGAGCTAAATCAACAATGCATTACCCGGATTTTCCACTTTCCACGGCGCAGCACGTTTTGTGCTATGGAACTGCTGCGCTGGGGTTTTGTTCCGTCCTCTGCCATACCAAACCAGGAGCGTCTAAGAAGCGCAGCATCTTGCCTGCCCGACTTGCAGATTTTAGTAGCTCTACAAGAACTAGAAAGAACATTTGCGTGTTTATTAAGTTAATAGTCTCTACCTTACACTCTAAGCACTCCTGTAGTTAAGCTCCATGCCTTCTTTTTCTGGCATTTGTCCTTTTTCAAAATTATTTGTGGTGTCTATTATGTTTTTCCACCTCCCAAGATGAATCTCTCGTTGTGATGTTGTAGAGGAAACATACAATATTGTATTTTGCCTTCCAAGCAATTCTTGTTATTTTAATATATTCTGTATTTAATGTAGTTTAGTGCCCCCTGCTGTACAGTGGTGGTTTTGCCTCACTTCCTGTGAAAATTGGAAGTAGGAAGTTTTGGTAAGCAGATGGTTTTCAGAAAGCTAGAAATGTGTGGCAGGACCTCAGGTCATAATCCGATGCCATCTTGTTGTTCCCCAGTGGATGCATTGTTGTAGGTTGTACTTGCTTGTACGTTTACATTTATTTAGCTGTTAATCTTCTATTATCCTAAAACGTATTGATCTGAAGATTATGTTTATTTTTTGGAGTTATTTACTGGCAATGCATGTAATTTAAATTACATATAAATGCTAATTACATGACATAGCTTCTTTAATACTTTTATGAATACATCTTACATGTGTATAGTAGACATTTTCTTAATTGTATTGTACTTTATTAGGGGTCCAAGCCTAAGGGGCTAGGAACCGCAACGTGCTTGAAAATAGACCTTTTGTGGAGCACCACTTCACACATGCTTCTGGGATGCAGCGTGACGTGGGTGGTGGAATATAAAACATTGAATGGCTGTGGTTGCTCGCGGGGGCTGCTGCGCCTCTGGAACGCTGCGCAGACTCAGCCACTCCTGTTGATTTGTTTGTTTTAATGTGATTTGTTGACTATAAAGAAAAACATTGAATATTCAGCCTTATTATTATTATTATTATTATTATTATTATTATTATTATTATTGTTGTTGTTGTTATTATTATTTAAAACAAATACTTTTTATTTAATATGCATGAAAATATAGGAAGTGCAATTCCAGAGATTATTCAGTAAAAGGTATTTTATTTAAAAAAGTTCTTACTGTGCAAATTGCACAGTAACTTTTAAATTATATTTACAGCATTTAGTCTAGGACACAGTTGTCTACAAATCTGAAAATGACTGTCTTCAAAAATATTCAACTCAACTTTCATAGGATAGAACAAATGTGGAGACCAAGTAAGATCAAGTAATACAATTACAGTTCCAGTTTTGTGAGTGTGTAAGAAAAGAGAAAACATTTTTTATACGTTTTGATGCCTCAGGTATGGGTCCCCAGCATACCATGCAGATTGCAGAGCGTCTGTATACACAGGGCTACATCAGCTACCCACGTACTGAGACGACCCACTACCCAGAGAACTTCAACCTGAAGGGAACACTGGAGCAGCAGACCAACAATCCCTTCTGGGCAGAGGAGGTGAGCACCACTGTGGGGCCAAGGATACAAAAAGGAATAATGCTCTTATACATTCAAGGCTAGCAGTTTACAGAAACAGATTTATTGTAATAATAATATGTGGATTGAATGTGGATGCATATCGATGTATGTTTCTAAAAAATGTTTTACCCCTCCATCAGGTGAAGGCTTTGCTTTCAACTGGATTAAACCGACCCAGAAAAGGAACTGATGCTGGAGACCATCCACCTATTACTCCCATGCGTGCTGCGTCAGAACGGGAACTGGGTGTGTCATACAACTAATTAGATAATAGATTATACATATCACTTCAGAGATAAAAAAGAAAGGGCAAGACATCAGCTGTAAAAATAGCCATTTTATTGTATATGATGTATTGATGACAGACTTGTATACCGTATTTTGTTTTAGTGTTTGTGTGTTTTTAACTCTTTTATTTGAATATCACAAAACCACACACCATATTTTTGCCATATTCACATGCTTTTCAACAGTCCCTACTAGAGCCCGGCCGATAAAGGATTTTTAAGGCCGATACCAATACAAATATTTGGTTATTTAAAAATCCAATACGCCAATATACATTTGAAAAAAAGAAGCAAGAAACGTGTTACAAAACATAAACAGATTTCTTCTCACTAAAATAATGTGATAATTTCTTTTATTGTCACAACAGAACAGATATATTAACAATATATTAAAGTTCTGATACATGAAATATATAAAAAATACAAACTTAATATATTAAACTTAAAGTCCATTGAACAAAAACACATAAAAAATAATAAATAATCAGTGTTGTTGCAGGTCGTAGAGTGCCCTCTGGTGGACAAACTATGCAACACCAACGCTCATAACTCTTTTTGACCGTTTTTATTTTTTAAATATTTATTTATCAGAATCCTTTAGTTGTCATAATTGATTCTGATGAATGAGTATTTAAAAAAACAACTCATTCACTTGCCATTATAGATGCCAATACCGATAGATTGGGATAATATCGGCCCGCCGATTATATCGGTCCCTACTTATGACATGTTCTTTTTTTTCTCCTTACATTCCATAAATCTTTGCCAATACTGTACATCTTACAAAACTGCAAAATGCAGCCGCTCCTTTGTGAGTGCTGCACTGCAAATCGTTACCCATGAAAAGGAAACTCCCTGCTGAGTTCAATGACACCTCACACAAGACTATACCATAAATGGGTCACTAGTTATGAAAGGGGCTGTGGTTTTAGCATAGGGGGTGGACCCCTTCATTTTCAGCCTCTAACCCAAGTTCTTTCTCTTCTGCTATTCCACAGGAAGTGAAGGCTGGCGGCTATACGATTACATCACACGGCATTTCATTGCCACTGTCAGTCAGGATTGCAAATACCTACAGACCACCATAGACTTCAACATTGGCACAGAGGCCTTCTCGTGTAGTGGCAAAACTCTAATATCACCAGGTAAAGCCAGCCAGGCACACATTCAGCTTGCCTCTTGAGTACCAAGATGCTGTTGGCACTTTGCACATTTGTAGCTCCAAATGGCAGCAAGAATTAAGCGGTAGTTTGAAAACAGTTAGATCCTTAATCCCTTAAAATGTTGCCAGGAAAATTAATTAAAACTCTTTTAAACCTACTGTACTTGCCCTTAGTAAAAGGAAAGGTTATATTGCTACTAGGGCTGTCAAAGGTAACGCGTTAATATTGTGTTGACAAATTGGCAAATTGTTACCTGTGGAAACTCTGTGTTCTTGCAACATCAGTGTAGAGGATTACTTCAGTAATATGTGCTGCTTTGTGTTTGACACAGACCTGCGCTCGCTCTCCAGAGCAGCTTTTGTGGCACTGGCACAGCAGCCTTCATGATAGATTGGCTTGACAAAGTGGTGACTACAGACCATACTGACAGAGAGGCCGGCTGCATAAACGGAAGAGGAAATTACTTTTCACCGGACATTATGACTAGAGAGAATTAAATATGTGAGACTTTAACAGATTCACTGACTAAAAACTGGTAATTACTGATAAAGGAAACACTGCTATAAGGGTTTTTGGACAATATTTGTCATGGTTTTGTTGGTGTCAATGAATTTCCAATAAGAAATTTAGATATATTTGCATAAATCAAGCATATGTGTATTAAATATGTGACAAATAACCCCTTAAGGTACTTTTTGAACACACAAATAATGTGATTTATCATGCGACCAATTGCGATTAACTATGGACAATCATGCGATTAATCTGGATTAAATATTGTAATTGATTGGTAGCCCTAATTGGTATATCACCTATGTAGTAGACATGTTTGTAGTCCTAGTTAAGATGTTGCTTGTGACCAACTACAAAGACAAAAAACAAGGCTTTACCTGCAAAGATCAGGGTTTGGGGGACCATTACATCATGGTCCTCTACCAGCATTACAGAATTTATATTAGACAGACAAAATTTAAAAAAAAGTCTTGAGCTGGTTTAAGAAGGGAGACTAGACTTTTTTCATAATGTGTAATGATGGATTTATGAATATGCAATCTTTTTGCTGTGTTGATGCGGAAACCTCTATATATGGGTATCCGCTCTACCAACTGAACTATCCGGGTGCCAAATAAATGCATTTTAAATGCAAATTTTATTCCCAGGTTACACAGCAGTGATGCCATGGCAGGGAATTCCTCTTGAAGAAGCAATGCCAGCTTGTGAGCGTGGAGACACTTTTACAGTAGATGAGATCAAGCTTTTGGAAAAGCAGACCAGCCCCCCGGACTACCTGACCGAGGCTGAACTCATCACCCTAATGGAAAAACATGGCATTGGTATACCTCAGCACTTTCTGTTTAATTGTAGCAGCCTTTGCAAAGTGCTGGCCTCAAGGTGTTGCTACAGTTATTATCTTGGGTTTAAATATGAGCACAGCAGAACTTTAGATTGTTTTTATTTCATCTGTTTTGTACGTTCTTCCAGAGTAATTATGTCTTATCACTTAATACATGGTCAGAATATCTTCATATATTTTGCATAAGTGTTATATGGACTCAGGATGCAAAACAAAATAACTGTGGCGACAAACCGATGCCCTTCACTGAGGCATCCCTCTCTTGGTCACCTACACTAATTAAAACTAGTCAGACATTCTCTGCTGAATAGATTTTTTCTGGCCTTTGTATGTGCAAAGTATTAGTAAATAAGTCAATCCGCACTACTTGATGCTGGCCAATGGATAATACTAATAATTAACAGTTTTACAGATGTTGGCTTCTGTTCTCCACCCCCCAGGTACTGATGCCAGCATCCCTGTCCACATAAACAACATCTGCCAGAGGAACTATGTGACTGTAGAGAATGGACGCAAGTTGAAGCCAACCAACCTAGGCATTGTCCTGGTACATGGCTACTACAAGACAGGTCATTTACCTTATATTATTCTACATTCTATGGGATTTGTGGCTTTGTGATTTTAAGTTTCTAGAACATTGCTGAATCATATCTGGACATTGTCAATAGATACAGATAGTCCCATTTAATCAATCCTTTGGGACATGGGACCAGACAGAATGGTTAATTAAATTTCATGAGCCACATTATTAGTGAGAAGTGAAATTTGTGAGTGGCTTTTGTAGAATATCTACAGCTGCATATTTTACATAAGAAGAGCAAACTATAATTCTACATATATAGAAATAACTGACATGGTTTTACCATCAAAACACAATTCAGTCACTGCTTCCTAAATCAGGTAGGAAAGCTTGTAAAACAAGCCAACACTGTAAATGCGTAAATTACAATGCTTATCAATATCACTTTCCAATCAGTCAGGCACAAGATGGGACCATAATTACACTTGTGCTTTACATAAAGTGTAGTTGCTTTAGCCTATTTTAGTTTCAACAAGTGATCCACCGTTGTGATACACAAAACCCTTGATTGAACCTGAAGTTACCTTGTTAACATCAATTCTTGCTTGGTTGTACAGGCTTCTGGTCCAGCTTAGCTAAAAACACAAACAAGAATCCATCACGTTAGCGTGTCCTTCACTACCAAGCCTGTTTGTAACTGTTGCTATAGCAATGTTTCAATTAACTTTAGCAGTTAATATAATACACTTAACTGTCCTGCTGTTACAGACTTGAACTAACCACAGACTGTTGACTCATTCATGGATTTAAGGCAAAATGACAGGGAAAAAAATAATAATGTATGGCCTGGTGCAGATTCCACAGTACTATTATACAGTGGTGTGAAAAAGTGTTTGCCCCCTTCCTCATTTCCTGTTCCTTTGCATGTTTGTCACACTTAAGTGTTTCGGAACATCAAACCAATTTAAACAATAGTCAAGGACAACACAAGTAAACACAAAATGCAATTTGTAAATGAAGGTGTTTATTATTAAAGGTGAAAAAAAATCCAAACCATCATGGCCCTGTGTGAAAAAGTGATTGCCCCCTAAACCTAATAACTGGTTGGGCCACCCTTAGCAGCAACAACTGCAACCAAGCGTTTGCGATAATGTGCAATGAGGATTTTACAGCGTCCTGGAGGAATTTTGGCCCACTCATCTTTGCAGAATTGTCCTAATTCAGTTACATTAGAGGGTTATCGAGCATGAACGGCCTTTTTAAGGTCATACCACAACATCTCAATAGGATTCAGGTCAGGACTTTGGCTAGGCCACTCCAAAGTCTTCATTTTGTTTTTCTTCAGCCATTCGGTGGTGGACTTGCTGGTGTGTTTAGGATCATTGTCCTGCTGCAGAACCCAAGTTCGTTTCAGCTTGAGTACACGAACAGATGGTCGGACATTCTCCTTCAGGATCTCTTGGTAGACAGCAGAATTCATAGTTCTTTTTATCACGGCAAGTCTTCCAGGTCCTGAAGCAGCAAAACAGCCCCAGACCATCACACTACCACCACCATATTTTACTGTTGGTATAATGTTCTTTTTATGAAATGCAGTGTTCCTTCTACGCCAGATATACTTGGACACACACCTTCCAAAGAGTTCCACTTTTGTCTCATCGGTCCACATAATGTTGTCCCAAAAGTCTTGGGGATCATCAAGATGTGTTGTGGAGAAATTGAGACGAGCTTTGATGTTCTTTTTGCTCAGCAGTGGTTTTCTCCTTGGAACTCTGCCATGCAGGCCATTTTTGCCCAGTCTTTTCCTGATGGTGGAGGCATGAACGCTGACCTTAACTGAGGCAAGTGAGGCCTGCAGTTCTTTGGACGTTGTTGTGGGGTCTTTTGTGACCTCTTGGATGAGTC
>JABXJD010000099.1:15000-180000 GCA_013375575.1 Percina caprodes | reverse complement strand
TACTGCAGTTTTCAGGGCCTGTGGAAAGATTCCTGAAAGAAGAGATGTGTTCACAATCTGTAGAAGATCAGAAGACAAACAATTTGAGACATTTTTGAAAACACCCGTTGGTAGAATATCAAGGCAACAGGAGGAGGTTTTCAGATGTTTTATAATGTCCTCCAGGTTTTTATGGTTGATCGCATGAAACTCAGTCATATTGGAACTAGTTCTGCTTGAACACTGTGACAACACACATCCTGGACTTGATATGGAGGCACTGACTGTTTGTCTAATCTTTTGAATTTTTTCTTTGAAGAAGGAGGCAAAGTCATTGCAGGCCTTGGTAGATAAAAGTTCAGATGCTACTGGTACTGGAGGGTTTGTTAACCTATCGACAGTAGCAAACAAAGCACGTGAATTATTATTGTTTCTAGAGATAATATCAGAGAAGAAGGACCGCCTTGCATTCCTCAGTTCCAAATTATAAATGCGAAGTCTCTCTTTATAGGTGTTATAATGGACCAGGAGATTTGTTTTTCGCCACCTTCGTTCAGCTTTTCAACACTCTTTTTTTCTGCTCTCACCAGTGGGACATTTCTCCATGGAGACCTTTTCTTACAAGAGAAAACTTTGACCTTAGTGGGAGCAATGGCATCAATCATTTGTAATTTTACAAGCCCTGAGAGAGCGGGTGTAGAGGAGAAAAGCTGAGTAAATGTTTCACTGGTGTTTTCAGTGATAAACCGTTTTCTGATTATCTTTGTTTGGACACTTTTGGGCACAGTGATAGAGCCGTTAAAGAAAATACAGGAATGATCAGACAGAGCAATGTCAGTCACCACAACCTTGGAAATGTTCAGACCCTTGGAGACAATCAAGTCCAGAGTGTGCCCCTTATTGTGCGTGGGCTCTGTCACATGCTGAGTCAGTCCATAGTTCTCAAAAACACAACACAGTTCTTTGGTTGTCAACATGAATGTTAAAATCACCCACAATGATTACACAATCAAAGTTAATGCAGATTATAGACAGCAGTTCAGTGAAGTCATTAATAAAGGTTGCACAATAATTAGGTGGCCTGTAGATATTTAGAAATATAACTTGAGGGGAGGATCTTAACTGTAGAACCACATATTCAAAAGAAGCAAAATTTCCATAACATATTTGCGTACAGTGGAACGAGTCATTAAACAAAATGGCGACTCCACCTCCTTTCTTATTCACTCTATTCTCGCTCATAAAACTGAAGTTAGGGGGAGCTGACTCGATGAGAACAGCAGCGCTGTTATTATGGTCTAACCAGGTCTCAGTTAAAAACATAAAATCTAGATTGTGATTAATAATAAAATCACTGATTAAAAATGATTTTCCTGCCAAAGACATGACGTTTAGTAAAGCTAGTGTTAGTGTGTTCTCATTTTTTGTAACAGGCTGTGGCTGACAAGGAATGGATGCTAAATTTGCTAAGTTTGCAGTTAAGTGCTTATTCACCATCCTTTTTCTATTGCCTATCACAGCATAAATTGAGGAAGAATTGAAAACACAGGGCCCGGGCTTGTCTTTGAAAAAGTCATGAGTGTCACTAGTCCTGGAGCCTAGGCCCGGCACATATCAGTTTTTGCTTGCTGGATTTTGCACACAAGCGTCTTTATGGGGCAGAGGTGTCTGGCGTTTTACTTTTGTCCGGGTTTGAGTGATGAGGGAAGGAAGGGGGGTAAATTTGGTTCCAACATCTACCAGCTGCTTCATCTGGTCAGTGAACTCCAACATGTGGGTAGGGGAAAGAGTGAGTGGAGACAGCAATGGCTCCTCAAGGGATTCGGGGCTGGTAGGGGGGTTTGAGGGGTGCTGGACGGGTGAAAAGGGGAGTTGAGGTTCCGTATCTCTGCTCTCTGGTCTCCCACGGTCAAATCTGTGCACAGGTGGGGGCTGTGGTGAATCACTGCCAAACTTTGTTGTATTTTCCTCTTGTTTAGATTGGTCTGGTCTTGTGTCCTTGACGGGGAGAGCAGTGGCGTAGCGCAGAGAGTAAAGTATGTTAGAGGTGAACAGCTTTACTCCTGGCTTGTTAAGGAAAAGTCCATCTGCTTTAAAAAGATGTAAGCGCTCCCAGAAAATGTTAAAATTGTCAATGAACTGCAGAGAATGGACAATACATTGAGTTGAAAGCCATTTGTTTAGTGCCAACAGTCGGCTGAATCTCTCAGCTCCTCTTCTCACTGGCGGTATAGGCCCACTGATAAACACATCTGCGTTTAAGGAGCTGACTTGGTTTAGCAGTTCCATAAAGTCCAGTTTCTGCAATTCAGACTGTTGCTTTACAACATCATGTGACCCTATATGTAGTATAATGTTCTTCACAGTTGGGTGTTCTGCCATGATATCTGGGATTCTTTGGGTCAAGTCAGACACCGTGTCTTTGGGAAAACAGAGTATTTTGGTGTTTTTACTGTTTTTTAAATCTTTTACAGCAGAGTCACCCACAATCAGGATTTGAGGCCCAGTTGTTAGCTTTTTACTTTTTGAAATGCTCTTGGTCTTTACCCTGCTGTGTGGCGATGAGACGCAATCCTGGTCATCAGATGGCTGTCCAGCGTCCAGCAGCAGAGGAGCAAATCTGTTATCTATTTGTACACCAAGTTGTTGGGGAGGCATTTTGTTGCTTATTATCCCTTTTGCAGCTGTCCACGGCTGTGTCCGACTAGGTACAGGGGTTGAAGAGGCGCTCTGCTGGGATGATAATGCAGGCCAGCCAGTCGTATCACAAATCTCAGGGCGCTGTGCCCTGCCCGTTAGTCGTCCTCCCATTTCCCAGGAAAATGATTTACTCTTAGGCTTCGCACCAGCCGAGTTCCAGGGGGGACTACCACTTGTTGATTTATTACCCGTTCCACAGCCCTCCTGTTTCTTTGTAGTCTTCTTGGTGCTAATTAGCCGTGTGTTAGCATGCTTTTGTCCATTGTTTTGGGTCCATGGTAAAGTGGTGTCATTTCCACAAGATCTGTTCACTTCCACGTTCACTTCTAATAGGTGAACCTTGGTTTCCACAAGTGCAAAATTCTGAAGGAGTTTGTAGTAGTCATCCACGGAAAAAGGAGGCATCTTGCTGCTAATTAGCTTTAGCTGCAGTCACTGTAGGACAGGCTTGAGCTATTGGTAGGCCACGCTCACTCAGAAAAATGTTAAAATATGGCAATAGCCTACTATGTCTACCAAAAATGTATAGTCCAGTGATTTATAAGTATCCAAGAGCCGCTGCTCATAGTTTCTCTCAGAGGAAAAGCAAGATTATCAGCAAAAATATGCAAGCAGAGGCAGGAGCAAGCAGCAAAGCGTCTGCACTGTAAGAAGCAGGAAGAAAACTCCAGGAAGCAACTCCAAACTTCCTGGGCTATAGATGCCTCAAGTTAAATCTGCCTGACAAAACCACTGATTAAATAACCTTTTTTGTCTATTGTCACCACCCCCTACCTTTTTATAGGGTTATATATATTTTTTTTATCATTTAAATTGTTAGTTGTTGTCACTTGTCCCTATACGCCTTCATAGCAACAAAAACGACAAGGGTGATACAGTTAATACAGAAAAATAATAAATACACATTCATATAGGTCTGCACAATTATGGCCAAAATGATCATCACAATTATTTTGATCAATATTGTGATCACGATTATTCTCACGATTATTTATTGATTTTAACCAAAACAAATCTGAAAAAAATAATAAAATATATATATATATTTTTATGTATTTTTGAGAAAGCTCCTTCACTTGTTTTCAACAATAACTGATTAAAAGAGCTAGGAAGAGAGAGGGAGTGCTACTCACAGAGAGACGGCTGATCATTATGAATGGGTCCCGCACGGGTTGAATGGCGGAAACACACATTGTGTACGAAATGTCTGTATTGTCACTGCGCTGCATTTTTATGAACTATGATATTCTGGCCATGGGTCACATCTCTTGCAGGTCCAGCAGGCTCCGTCTCACGCTATTACTCTACCAACTGAAGTTAGTTGCATTCAATAACTTCTGTGTTTTTCGCCGTGGCGGCCGCGATAGCAGTAACCCGTGGAAACACTGGTACAAATACAGGTTTGCCTCTCATGCTTAACAATATACAGCTGTGTTAATAACAATTAAAACTGTAGAAAAATGTCAGAAGTGTGGCGCTGTGTGGCGAGGCTGCACGGAGAGTAAGAGGAGAGAGAGTAGAGGAGAGATCCAACACAGGCACGGCTTTACAGAAGAAATGGGTCATGTAACGCAAAATTAAACCATATCCATATAAACAACATTGCAGCGGACGCGAGGACATTACCACCGGTGCGTCCTAGAAGAGCTAACAGCTAACCGACACTAACTAGCACCGACTAGCACTGGTCACTGCTGTGTGCTGAATAACACAGACGGGACAAAATGTTGCGTTTACTGGTACAGTAAACTGGTAAACCTTGAGACCAACGTATAACCGACTGCTATCTGTTGAATTTTCCTCCCGTTACTCTGTCCTCTGTGACTGTCTACTTCTAGAAACCAAGCTGTGTGGTGTAGGGAACATCTCTGACTGGCACATGAGCAGACATTGGTTTACGGAGCGGTAGATGCGCAAAAAAACCCCGGAGCGTTCTATGAAATGACGCTTAAAAAAATTAATAAATCGCTCGATCATGCAAATTTAATCGTGGGAAGTCAAAATCGTGATCGTGATTAAAATTTGATTAATTGTGCAGCCCTACGTTCATAGGCTGTGTGCTTGTGTTATTACCGGGTAACATCATTGGGATATAACCAAAATATTATTATTTCAAACATTTTGGCCACTTGATACCAATGATCTAGTTCTTTTTAGTCATCACCCAACCTTCATAACCACAGGTGAGGGTAGGAATAAAAATTCACTGGTAGATTGATAGCGTAGCCCTCATGCTCAGACGTGCTGTGACGCACATGCAATACTGCCCCTGCTATTCCGGCCAATCTCCCACTCCATTCTCCCCTCATTCGCGAACAAAACCCCAAGGTACTTGAACTCCTTCACCTAGGTAGCTGTCCTCAATTTAGGTCATCCTGTACTGTCATCTGCATTTTTTCCTGCATCCACTGTCTGTCTGTCTGTCTGTGTCTCTGTCTGTGTCTCTGTCTGTGTCTTGGTCTGTGTCTCTGTCTGTCTGTCTGTGTCTGTCTGTCTGTGTCTCTGTGTCTGTCTCTGTGTCTGTCTCTCTCTGTCTGTCTGTGTCTGTCTCTCTCTGTCTCTCACTGGGGGAACGGAGCAGCGGCCCCTCCTGCTGCAGAGACCCGAAACAGCAGCAACTTTCAGCGTAAATTGATGTTAAAATGTATACGTTGGCAGGACGGTCTGACATGTTTTGCACGGTCTTTCGCTGTATGTTTTGTTGGTAAATGTGAAATGTTCGAGTCACACACGTCTCGTCTTCATATCAGAAACAAAGAAATTAATTTGACCCGTTCTCACTTCCGCTTGGTCAGTGGTCACGATTGTCGTGAATTAAAAATGTGATAAGGGACCCCGGCTGTCAATCAGTGTCGTCCAGTGATGTGGGCCCCTGATTGGTCCAGGCCCATAAGCAACAGTGTACCCTGCTTACTGATAGGTACGCATCTGAATTACTCAATTCTCATTGGCTACATGCCAATGTGGCAGGTAGATTGACAGTGTTACCTGCCAATTGCAAAATTCACCTGCATTTGGCGGGTGGTCGGGTGGATTCAAAACCATTTATGATGGCTGCATTCCACTTAGGAGAGGCCCTGGTTTTGTGCATGCTGACTCACTGAAATAGCTTACTATGACACTTTATGGAATTGAGCCATCGTTAAGGTTATCAATTTCAACTGTGCTTTTCTACAATGACAAGTCAACATGTCTGCTGTGAAAATGGTCCATTGGAGAGACTGGGACATTATCATAGATTATGTAATCTCATTTTCAGATAAAATGATTGCAGTGAAGCTTAGAGCTAGCATCTGGAGATGTGCACCAAATTTGGTTACAATAGTGTTAACAAATGTTGATTCATGAGTTTATGTGAAATGGATCTTAAATTGGGCACTTAAATCTTTACGTTGTGGTGCAGAAATTCCATATTAAGCATATTGTAATTGAAGTGGTCTGAGCGAGAAATATAGACTTTTGACAGTGCTCCTTGGCTCTGTTTTCAGGCTTTAAAAACAAATCTAGTTTGTGACAGGAGACTTTGTCCTTTACAGATCATTTAGAGAGAGAGTTGCTTTGTTGAAAGTTCTGCTAACTGTATTCAAAGGCTGTAGCTAATTCAAAGCTAAACTTTCTGTAAAGAGAAACTGTTTTGTCATGTATCTATTTACAGTGCAGTGCAATACACAGAGGAATGCAATTATGTAATATGTAGTCCGTTTATTTTCCAGGGAACATTTGCTCTTT
This sequence comes from Percina caprodes, assembly GCA_013375575.1. NCBI lineage: Eukaryota > Metazoa > Chordata > Actinopteri > Perciformes > Percidae > Percina > Percina caprodes. The sequence goes on along the minus strand of JABXJD010000099.1, from coordinate 173,592 downwards.
AAAAAAAACAAAAAAAAAAACATCATGAGAGCTGGTCTGCTGTGGTAAGCCTTTAGCCTAGCAAGAAAACCAGCTTGTTTGCCATGTTTACATTTACGCACACGCCGCACGTGTGTTTAAGCGGTGTTAAAGTGCAAATAATTAAAGCTACAACACCAACTACATACACACTGAAATTGGTGATACTAACAGCCTCCTTATTCCTTTGAAAAGTGGCCATAGTACAAGGTCTCTGATGTTGAATACGTAAGGACCTTATGTTCAACCCTTGTTGTTTTAACTGTCCAGTCTATAGGATGCACTGATAAGTGAATTACATCTGATCCTTATGTCTATCTACAGGCCAAGCCCAGCAGGCTCCACTGCTCCCACTGTGACGAGACATACAGTCTTCCCCAGAATGGAGCCATCAAGCTGTACAAGGAGCTCCGCTGTCCACTGGATGACTTTGAGCTTGTGCTGTGGACCTCCGGAGCCCGGGGCAAGAGCTACCCCCTTTGCCCGTACTGCTTCAGCAACCCACCTTTTAGGGACATGAAGAAAGGTAGGATAAAACTCTTGTCCTTGGTCTTGTCCTACTAATTATTCTTGGTAATTCTTGTGGTTGATACAGTATATATTGGCTAATTAGCTTGAAATATAGTATTAATTTTTACAAGTTTATATGATAATAAATAATGAAGTATTTTTCAAAAACATTTTTAATGGTCTTTGATGAAGAAGTGGCAGTTCTGAATTGAAGTGAAGATTTGAATACTAGATTACTAATAAACATATTATATATTATATATTTATAATGTTTTATTTATAATATATATTATAAAATTCACTCAGTTGTAGCTTTTCCTTTTCAGAAGAAAGTGTAGCCACCCTTCTCCTCCTTTAGTTGTCTTGCTCGTAAGGTTTCGGAGAAAATTACTGTAGTCTTTTTGTTAAACAACATTCAAATTGATTAGAGGGAATTATTTCTACCTGTCATTCTGACCAGAGACAATTAGAATTTTTGGTCCCCATCTTTTTTTTTTTTTTGGTCAATGACTGGTAATTACCGTACAACAGAAACTCAGGTACACACACCGCCTGCGCGCCTTCTGAAATGTGCAAGAACTATAGACCAATACAATGGGCTTAAATGAACTGACAACATAAGTTATATGACTTACAGTTCTCAGAGATGCACAAACACAATCTCAACTGATTACCCTTGGGACAGCTATAGTCTCTTTTTCTTTTCCTCTCACATTTTTCACCATGTGGCGCGTGCCCGCTCCCAGTGGGAGATACATATCCGTGCTATTCTCCAACATGACGACCTCCTTTACAAAACTAAAGTAACAAGCCAATTTTGTAGAACATAAGCAGTAGCAAGTGCCAATATTTGTCTTAAAATGTAAGAAGTAAAAGTAAAAATATTAGAAAAATGTACTTGAGTACAGTAACGAAGTATTTGTACTTCCCATCTCTGTTTATCTGGAACCAAGATTTTGCTTGCTTACTGGTGTGTTTTGGGTCCTTGTCTTGTTGAAAGACCCATTTCAAAGGCATTTCCTCTTCAGCATAAGGCATCATGACCTCTACAAGTGTTTTGATGTATTGAAACGGATCCATGATCCCTGGTATGCAATAAATAGGCCCAATACCACAGTATGAGAAATATAACCATAACATTTGACAATTTTGCACCACCATGCTTTACTGTCTTCAGTGTACTGTGGCTTGAATTCAGTGCATGGGGGTCGTCGGACAAACTGTCTGTGGCCCCTAGACCCAAAAAGAACAATTTTGTTCTCATCGGTCCACAGAATGTTGTGCCATTTCTCCTTCGGCCAGTCAATATGTCCTTTGGCAAATTTCAGCCTATTCAGTAGCAATGGGACTTTGCGGGGGGCTTCTAGCTGATAGCTTTGCTTCACATAACCTTCTTCTGATCATAACAGTACTCACAGGTAACTTTAAGTCTTCTTTGATTTTCCTGGAGCTGATCATTGGTTGAGCCATTTTGGCTATTCTTCAATCCATTCGAATGGTAGTGTACCGTTTTTTCCCCACGTCGTCCAGGCTTTGGATGCCATTTCAAGGCATTTTAAATAATTTTGGCTGAGCAGCCTATAATTCTTTGCACTTTTTTATATATTTTCCTCTCTCCAATCAACTTTTAAATCAAAGTCCGCTGTTCCTCGGAGCAATGTGAGGACTGACTAATTTCAGTGTGAACACAACTGTACCTACTAAGCTCTCCCTCACTCACAGTATGCTGGAGGTCATTACCAGGTTCAGTCCAGGAGCTGACTGTATAATGAGCTGCTTTCCTAGTAAATTGACACCTGAATACACATATATTGCGATCACAGACTCAACAAAAACAGTAACGCTCATTTGCCTCATTCTTGGTAAATTTTGCATTAAGTCACACTCTTGTAAAGCCGTCTGACATTCTGACCCTGATCTGCTTTTCCTAGGTATGGGATGCAATGAATGTACACATCCGTCTTGTCAGCACTCTCTCAACTCCTTAGGCATTGGGCAGTGTGTGGAGTGTGATAGTGGGGTTTTGGTGCTGGATCCCATTTCTGGACCAAAATGGAGGATGGCCTGTAATAAGTGCAATGTTGTGGTGCACTTCTTTGAACATGCACACAGAGTGCAGGTAAGAAAATGGTCCTACATTCTTCCCTGTCAAGACATCTTATGTATATGAACCAATTTCAAATACAATGTCTAAATACAGTTGCAAGTGATGAACGGAACCTCGCCCTTCCCAGCACGTTGGGGGTACTAGCGTGAAAAATAATTTTGTTTTATAATATAAATTACCTAAATTTTTAACCAAGCAAAATTATTTTGATACCTTTTTGTCATGAGGGTCCACAGATTCCTACTGTCTAGGAGGAGTTAAAAAAAACTGCGTCAAATTAGTGAAAATGCATAAAATTCTAAATGGGCAAAGATAATGGAAATAAATTGGAAATATGTCTGAAATGATGAGAGCAATGTTTACTAAATCTGGTGAATATTAAAGCAACTATGTCCAAATAAAGGCCTTGCATGCATTATGAGGCCGCTTACATGTATTGACCAAATTGCTGTACAGTCTTCAACAGGTTTCAATTTGTGCACCGAGTTTTGTGAGTGTTCAAGTATATTAAGGGCATCAAAATTGCAGTCAAATGCCAAAACCGATTACGGGGTGCAATAGAGCCACCATATCACAACCAAGCCTAAATGTGATCACAGATTACAGTACTTACAACTTTGAAACTGGCTGCACAATTATGAAAGTTTTTGTGCATCCTAAAGTTTGCACACGATGGCCAACATTCTGTCAGGCAAACAAAATTTACTGAAATGGTATATGTTCCTCAAGATGAAATCAAATAACTTTTATACAGACCATGGTGTTGAGTGGCGCTGTGGACCCATACCCTAGCCAATTCACTGCCCTTGTATTTATGCTGTCTTTTTTAATTTATCGTTTAAGCTGCTACAATTTGTCTTATGTGCTGCTTCTATGGTTCTTTTCTCTTCACGTAGGTTGCTCAGGAGAGCTGCGATGCCTGCGATGCCTCTCTGGTTGCCGTAGACTTCAACAAGACTCGCACTCCACTTCCTGCTGGCGAGACCCAACACACTGGCTGTGTTTTCTGTGATCTGGTCTTCCAGGATCTGGTGGAGCTCAAACATGCCACCATGAGGCACCGGGGTGGAGGGGCGAGAAGAGGAGGGCGGGGACGGGGCAGGGGACGTCGTGGCAATCCTAAAAAACCTAAAGACAAAATGGCTGCCTTGGCAGCTTACTTTGTATAGTGTCTGTGCATAGTGCGTCTGGTTTTTTGTTGACAATAGTATGAAGGTGTACATGTCAGTAAATGGACTTCTGTTTTCACATGTGTATCTAATTACACAGAAGTAAATTATTTTTAAAATGTTTGCTGTAAATATTTGTTCACCATCACTAAAATAAAAGGTTCATGCATATGGCAATTTAAAAAAAACATATTTCAGGAAAACACAATAGAAAAATCTAAGCTGCAAGCAGCGATGGACGGGCCCTTGCACCTTCCCGTGCATCAGGTTTATTGCAACTAGGCTTGGACCGGTATATTGAATGTTACCACTGGATGTCTTAGCCTGATGTCACTGTGTCACTCTGTGCCAAGTGTCACACTTTCAAACTAAACTCTAAATGAGTCTGTTGGTTTGTTAGTATATCAACAAAAAGGTTATTGGAAAGTTTAGTGAGCTAAGCTCTCATTTCTTCAAAATGAATCTTCACTACACTGAAGCTAACGTTAGCCCCTAAATAAATGTAGCAAGCTTAAAGGTAGGTTTGGTAACATTTTCCAATATACTTTTTAATATGTTTTTCAAATGGTCTTTACACCCATAGACATATAAAGAGTAGACGCTGCATTGGCTGCTGAGCGCGAGAAATCCAGCCGCCATCTTGGGCCGGTCATACTCGTTATTTAGCAGAAGAAGATACAAGATGCCAGAGCACTGTGCAGCATATTCCTGTACAAATCTGCGGATTTTTTTTATCTGATCTGATTTCACTCTGGGTTCTGTAAAGCATTTTGTATCTGTGTTTTGAAAATTGGTACATAAGTTAAGTTTTGCGAGATTTTAAGGAAGAGTCAACCAAGTAAATGTGCAGTTTACAGTGGTGTGAAAAAGTGTTTGCCCCCTTCCTCATTTCCTGTTCCTTTGCATGTTTGTCACACTTAAGTGTTTCGGAACATCAAACCAATTTAAACAATAGTCAAGGACAACACAAGTAAACACAAAATGCAATTTGTAAATGAAGGTGTTTATTTTTAAAGGTGAAAAAAAATCCAAACCATCATGGCCCTGTGTGAAAAAGTGATTGCCCCCTAAACCTAATAACTGGTTGGGCCACCCTTAGCAGCAACAACTGCAACCAAGCGTTTGCGATAATGTGCAATGAGGCTTTTACAGCGTCCTGGAGGAATTTTGGCCCACTCATCTTTGCAGAATTGTCCTAATTCAGTTACATTAGAGGGTTTTCGAGCATGAACGGCCTTTTTAAGGTCATACCACAACATCTCAATAGGATTCAGGTCAGGACTTTGGCTAGGCCACTCCAAAGTCTTCATTTTGTTTTTCTTCAGCCATTCGGTGGTGGACTTGCTGGTGTGTTTAGGATCATTGTCCTGATGCAGAACCCAAGTTCGTTTCAGCTTGAGTACACGAACAGATGGTCGGACATTCTCCATCAGGATCTCTTGGTAGACAGCAGAATTCATAGTTCCTTTTATCACGGCAAGTCTTCCAGGTCCTGAAGCAGCAAAACAGCCCCAGACCATCACACTACCACCACCATATTTTACTGTTGGTATAATGTTCTTTTATGAAATGCAGTGTTCCTTCTACGCCAGATATACTTGGACACACACCTTCCAAAGAGTTCCACTTTTGTCTCATCGGTCCACAGAATGTTGTCCCAAAAGTCTTGGGGATCATCAAGATGTGTTGTGGAGAAATTGAGACGAGCTTTGATGTTCTTTTTGCTCAGCAGTGGTTTTCTCCTTGGAACTCTGCCATGCAGGCCATTTTTGCCCAGTCTTTTCCTGATGGTGGAGGCATGAACGCTGACCTTAACTGAGGCAAGTGAGGCCTGCAGTTCTTTGGACGTTGTTGTGGGGTCTTTTGTGACCTCTTGGATGAGTCGTCGCTGCGCTCTTGGGGTAATTTTGGGCGGCCAGCCACTCCTGGGAAGGTTCACCACTGTTCCATGTCTTCGCCATTTGTGGATAATGGCTCTCACTGTGGTTTGCTGGATTCCCAAAGCTTTGGAAATGGCTTTATAACCCTTTCCAGACTGATAGATCTCAATTACTTTCTTTCTCAATTGTTCCTGAATTTCTTTGGGTCTCGGCATGATGTGTAGCTTTTAAGGATCTTCTGGTGGACCTTACTGTGTCAAGCAGCTCCTATTTAAGTGATGCCTTGATTGTGAACAGGTGTGGCAATAATCAGGCGTGGGTGTGGCTAGAGAAATTGAACTCAGGTGTGGACAACCACAGTTATAGTATGTTTTAACAAGGGGGGGGCAATCACTTTTTCACACAGGGCCATGATGGTTTGGATTTTTTTTCACCTTTAATAAACACCTTCATTTACAAATTGCATTTTGTGTTTTTTTTGTGTACTTAAGTGTGACAAACATGCAAAGGAACAGGAAATGAGGAAGGGGGCAAACACTTTTTCACACCCCTGTAAATAAAAACTGCCACTTTTCATTTCATACTGCTACTTTAAACAAGTACTGGTACGCGTGCTTTGTCAGGGGTGCAAGATATATCAACGCAATATCGTTACACAGCAGATCGTTATGAGTGAGTATGACCTATACATTATTCTGGGGGTCCAAAAGCAGCACTAATGCTTTGGTTAGTTGGGATTTGTTTGTTTGTCGTATAACCATTTCAATAGCAATGTGCTTGAGTACAGAGTCAACACAACATAAAAGAGGTGTATCTGTTCAAATACTTATGTAAAAAGAGCTGAGACAACTGGTCATTTATCAAATATATCGAAAGTCTCAATAAGTATGCAATATTGAGTTTATTTTGTGGAGCTGTCCTGGTAACTTTATATATTTTATACTGTCCAACCAGTAGATCACGTCCTGTTCTGTAGACATGGTCCTTAGTTATTTATTCATGTTGGACCAGTCCAATATGACTTTAAGTTGAAATAAACCTTTTGCTGTAAGAAAACTTGTTTATTTTGTTATGAATCTACACTTACCTATAAGATTATTAGGAACACCATACTAATACTGTGTTTGACCCTCTTTCGCCTTCAGAACTGCCTTAATTCTACGTGGCATTGATTCAACAAGGTGCTGAAAGCATTCTTTAGAAATGTTGGCCCATATTGATTGGATAGCATCTTGCAGTTGATGGAGATTTGTGGGATGCACATCCAAGGCACAAAGCTCCCGTTCCACCACATCCCAATGATGCTCTACTGGGTTGAGATCTGGTGACGGGGGGGGGCATTTTAGTACAGTGAACTCATTGTCATGTTCAAGAAACCAATTTGAAATGATTCGAGCTTTGTGACATGGTGCATTATCCTGGATATCCAGGATGGACATGGTCAGAAACAATGCTCAGGAAGGCCGTGGCATTTAAACGATGCCCACTTGGCACTAAGGGGCTTAGAGTGTGCTAAGAAAACATCCCCCACACCATTACACCACCACCACCAGCCTGCACAGTGGTAACAAGGCATGCTGGATCCATGTTCTCATTCTGTTTATGCCAAATTCTGACTCTACGTTCTGAATGTCTCAACAGAAATCAAGACTCATCAGACCAGGCAACATTTTTTCAGTCTTCAACTGTCTAATTTTGGTGAGCTCTTGCAAACTGTAGTCTCTTTTTCCTATTTGTAGCGGAGACGAGTGGTACCCGGTGGGGTCTTCTGCTGTTGTAGCCCATCCACCTCAAGGTTGTGCGTGTTGTGGCTTCACAAATGCTTTGCTGCATACCTCGGTTGTAACGAGTGGTTATTTCAGTCAAAGTTGCTCTTCTATCAGCTTGAATCAGTCGGCCCATTCTCCTCTGACCTCTAACATGAACAAGGCATTTTCGCCCACAGGACTGCTGCATACTGGATGTTTTTCCCTTTTCACACCATTCTTTGTAAACCCTAGAAATGGTTGTGCGTGAAAATCCCAGTAACTGAGCAGATTGTGAAATACTCAGACCAGCCCGTCTGGCACCAACAACCATGCCACACTCAAAATTGCTTAAATCACCTTTCTTTCCCATTCTGACATTCAGTTTGGAGTTCAGGAGATTGTCTTGACCAGGACCACACCCCTAACTGCATTGAAGCAACTGCCATGTGATTGGTTGATTAGATAATTGCATTAATGAGAAATTTAACAGGTGTTCCTAATAATCCTTTAAGTGTATTTTGTAATTTTACATATGTTTAAAAATATTGGAATTTATATCGATATTGCAAAATCACATTTTGTCAATATCGTGCAACCCGTGTGTATGTGTGTGAGACAGAGAGAGAGACAAATTTAAAAAGCTTCAAGTAGACTCTAATAATATAATCATATTGTTTCTTGAACTTAAATATCTGACTTTACAGCCACTATCTGTTTCGTCTTCCCTATCATATTTATAATGTGTGATTTGCAAAATACCTATTATAGCTTACATCACATATGTGATGTAGGGGTATTTTGCAAATACCTATCATTTACAAATGATGGGTACGCCAGCGGACGTCTGATCTAGGGTCTAGGGTAACCAGACGTCTTTGGATTTAAGGAACAGTCCCCATTTTTGGTTTTGGTCCCTGGCTAAATACAGAATAAAAACTACCTCTATCCCTGTTCTGTTTTTAAAGACACATTAGGTTTTTTTTTAATCAGATTGATAGTGTTGATTTATAAAAAGTTATAAACAATGTTTGATGCAGCCAAGTTAGGAAAATATGCATATCTCATAACAACGGCGGACCAATGAGAATGGATTTGAATGCACCAAGTGAAAAGGAACCACCCCCAGGTGCAGGGAATAAATTATTGTGATTTAGTGATATTCAAGACTGGTCACGTGACTCCGTCAGGGGAAGCGTGAATCCTGTCCGCTGTCAGCTGCAGTGTCATTATGTTGTTGTTTTGTGTTGTATTGTCTTTGTCTTATCATCTTCATCATTCTGTTGCATTAAACCTTTTCTTAATTCTCCATTGGACCCCAGCCTCCTTACTCAGAGATCCAACGAACATTGAAGTTAGATACTTAATTCTAACAATAGTCAAACTGGAAATGGTCCTGTTTTTCTTCATTTTCGGGGATTATGTTCCCAGTTTTGATCTCAGACGTCTGGTGACTTTATATCATATCAGAATATTCATACTGTTAAGCACACTATGAATATTAAAATATGCCTAACCATGTGTCCTGTAACATAGCTACATGTATGACCTTTGCAGCAAAAAAAACCGCGTGAAAATCAGTTAGGTATTCAGTGAGGGTGATTAATTAAACGCGGTGACAGCTCATTGCACCTGCCAAACACATTACACTGAGTGGAGACGGTGACCGGTCCAAGATGGCGGCCCCACGGCTTGTCAGCGCCAGTAGGCAGTAGCGTTCGAAGCGGCGTCTACTCTCTTTTTTTTATGGTGTCCAGTTTTATTCTTTTTTACTTTTTTTTATTTTTTTATTTTTTATTAACAACTAACATTACAAATATTCAGACAACTCAGTTCTGGCTTCCACTCTTTATATGTCTATGGATTCAGCAGTGTACCGTCATCATAAACGGACGTCGCTACGCTCATTGCGTCGCTTCATGTGACGCTTCAAAGGAAATTACATTTTTTTCCCCCAACATTGTTTTATTAAAAGTACATTACAATTTATCGTACGAATATTGCTTTTGCATTCCTCAACAACAATATAAACAGCTCTATTGACAATGAATAAAGATACATATATCAATACATCAAAATTAAATAAAAGAAAGTCTCATCCCTCCAAAAGCACTCGTTTCCTTTCTCCCTGCATGAAAGGAAGTAAGTTAGGGAAACGTATCCACGTACTGAATAGACTTGGACAGAAGTTCTTTACTCTTTGAGCCATCAGGTGCGTGTGCTTTATCAATGAATTTCGTTTACTCTTTGTCTCTCTCTTTGTGTTTCCCTCGGCTGCCAGTTTGATTGCCAACGGATTGTTCCAGTTTAGCTAGCAAGCTCCAGGAGGTAAAACGAAGAAACCCCACCCAGCTTGTCGAGCTCAAAATTGTAATTTCTGAACTAACGCTAATCAAGCCAGTATTACCCTAACGCTATGTGGCTGATTGTATGTACGTCAGTGTAAAGTTACCATGAGAACGCTGTTGCCAACACAATAGGCCGACTGAAAGATAACGTCTCATAAAATCGATTGTAAAGTTGAGTAGATTGTAGCTAAGATATTACGTTATGCCTACAGTCTCGACAGCTCTGGCACATATGTCTGTTCCTCTGATTTTTAAGTATATTGTGGTAAAATAGTTTGCAGGGCGCTTCATAAGTCTGTCAATGGATTTTTAAAGAAATTTCGTTTCTGCAAACATGTCGCTCAATCTTGGACTAAAGTAGCTAACACTTTCTAGTTAAAAAGATAACGGCTGCTCATTGGCTTTCTATCTGTCTATCTATGTCATAGGCAAAAATACATAAAAAAGTCAGGGGTGCATGCTGGGTGCTTTCAGTCAGTCAAAGAAGCAACCATGAACTGACTGATTGAGGATGTATTATGGAGTGAACAGCCAATTGAAACGCGACTGGGGGAACTGAACAGTTAGGTCATGGCACTAGTTCTTTCAGATGACAATAGGACTTGGCAGATGCCCTTTTTTAAGTGTGATAAATATGAGTGCAGTGGAGTAAATACTTTAAAGCAACCAATCAAAAGACATAAAACTGTACAATTACAGCAGAGTATGATTCAACACAAAATAGAGAAAAAAAAAACGTACTCCCAAAACCAACAACCTAAAACTATTACAGAAAGCAGTTATGAAGGGGGTCCAAGCCCCCCAGTGCAAGTTGTCCCCGGCAGGCCCAAGTGGTAATGCAAGATGGAGTTGCATGCCCATGTGCGGGACAGAGGGAGTGGCTGTGAACGTTGACATTGAGGCTGTGCGCTAGAGTTCCGTAATGGCGGTGGAGAACGATGCGAGCAAAGCTAGGCCTGTCACGATAACAAATTTTGCTGGACGATAAATTCTTCTAGAAATTATTGTGATAAATGATAATATTGTTGTTCTGAGACCATTTTCACATAATATAATATAATGATAATGAAGGTACAAAGATCAATAAACTATTATTTCTAGAGAATATTTAACACTGGAACTGGAAGACCTTTTAAATGTGTGGCTATGTGCCAAATGGTGAGTAAATGTTTGTACCAAAATAGTTCTGTTTTCAGCCTTAATTTTGGCAAAAGGTGCGGCTACTTTCTTCTGCTGTTCTGCATGCAGGTCTGAGCTTTGTGGGGGTGGGCCCACACACACACACACACACACACACATAAACCTCATGAGAGACAAGATGTTTCATTAGTTTTGGCCTGTGGTTGTAGGTTTTTGCCGCTGTTTTTGCTGTGTTGTCTTCCCGTCAAAATTGAAAATTAACACTTTTGACGCATTTTTTTCAATGTTTGTCACTTTTTTTTACATTTTCAACACTACGTAACACTAACTTGTTAACTTTAATTTTACAGTTATTTTTGGAATTTATGGTCAATACCTAATGTTTGAGTTAGAAAAGCAGAAATTAGAATTATTTCCACTAAAATTAAAGGAATGTATGTTGATAGAAAATCACAAACTGGAATATGTCAACTTTTACTCAATACTATTTCAAAACCACTACAATTCTTTTTTCAAATGCTATAAAATTGAATATGACACCCCAAAGTTAATGAAAGTAGAGATTTGTACTTGCCAAAGAGTGTTGTGTGGAATCAATCATGTTATTTGGGTAATTACAATTGGGTAGTTAAAAAGAACATTGATATAAAAAAGCGGGCCAATTTGACCCAAGGACAACATGAGGGTTTTTGCAATGATTTGCCAAACTGCTTTTTTCATGTAACATTTCTTCTGATTTTATTTTGTAGTACCGAGTAACTAAGAAGCTTAGGGGAAATGTAGTGGAGTAAAAGTATAACATTTATTTAGGAAATGTAGTGCAGTAAAAGATAGTAAGTCAAAGTTTAAGATCCATCAGTAGGTGACTTTTAGTTGAATTTCCTTGTGTACAGCTATGACTAAAGGTGACTATAGGTTAAAACAATATAATATTAATTTAATAATATTTTAACCTGCTTTCTATGCTCTTTTAAGTCTTCACTTGAGACCTGTGAGCCCCGACCCGCTGTTAACGTGACAGCTTTCTGCAGCAACAATCAGCGAGATGGAGGATGAGGCCAGGTGCTTCCTGGGGAGGTTTGTGCAGGAGTTCCCAGCTGCTCTGGAGGAAGGCAGTCCGCTGCCTGTCAGACCCATGAGCCGCAAAGTGTCCCTGGAGGAGCTGCATGGAGAGTGTCTGGAGCTGGGCCTTAGGCTGCTTGCTGTCAGGTATGACTGGGAGGGAGCGGTTAACTAGCAAGCTGAACTAAACTTTAAGATCATAGACTGTTTAAAAAGTGATTCAGGTGATACTTTTGAACAAAAGGTGTTTATATGAGGTAGCAAAATAAAGGTTCACAGTTTTATTTGGGAACGTGCTGCAATAGCGATGTGTTTAATATACACATTGAAAAACACCAGACGTTCCAGACATTCCTGAGAAGAGGGCTGCAAAATTGCAGAGTTTAATTGCATTTTATAACATCAAAAATCCACTCCAGCCCAACCAATAACATATTGCAACATCTAGGTTAACGTCATTATTTTTAAGTTACACACACTGTAACTTTACACAGCTCGCCAAGTCTAGCGTGACATTAACGTTACATTGCCTAAATAAAGTCATAGATCAGAGCCTCCTGTCTTTAACGTTACAGCCATGGTAGTCTTGCTATCACAGCCTAATGTTATAGAAAAGTCTGCGCTCTAGTGCAAATGGAGAGCTCCAGGGGCAGCACGTTCCCAACCTCACACAAACACCTTTTGTTCAAAAGTATTATTACGCTACATTTTAGCACTTTGGTGCATGTTTGTTTACTAACTGCTAACTTGGCTCCCATTAGCTGAGTGAGTGATTGCTTCAAAGCTAATGAGCTAGTTAACAAGCTAATAATGCTAACAAAATATTTCATTCACCAAAAGAACTGGAGCATAGACTTCTTGCAGGGTCTGTTGGCACAGTTAAATATGCAGCAAGCCACATTATGTGTCCAATATATTCATGAAACATTCTTTGAATAGCACACACACGGCCGGGAGGTCAAGGGTAGCTTTAGATGAAGATACTGGACGCCATCTACCAGAGCTGCAGAGGTTGAATGTGGGTGTGACCATGCTATCCACCAATATAAATTCTTTTCTAGGCCATTTTTGACTCACAAAACATTTAGACTCAAAAGGCTCAAAACTTGACAAAGTTGTGTGTGTATATTATGTATAACATTTTTATTTTCTAATTGAAGAAAGGAATAAGTAGTAAAGAAAGAGCTGTGAAAAACATTCATGAAAAGCTGAAAGCTAAACAAATACATTAATCACAAGTATGTTCAAAAAGGATAGGATAAGTTAAGGCATGGAAAATGCAGATGGATTTAAATTTTATATATGAACTGAAGTTCACCGAAAGGTACTTTCAATGAAAGTGGAAGGCTTTTGATGTAACTTATTTTGTCAGACATATGTACTATGTCATTACTTGAGTCTTGACAATGTGTACATAAAAACAATGGCATGATCCTTATTCTTTGTTGAAATAAGAGTACATCCTACAACATGCAGTGGCTTTTTGGGGATTTTATTTGGGGAAATAAAATGTTCATCCTGAGCTTGCTGTAAGGATACATTGACTTTTCATGGCTGTGATAATGGAAAAACTTGGCCCAGGATTAATTGCCTTAAACATACAGTTAGTGTTGAGGCTTTTGTTTTTAAAAATCGTAGCTCATCCTGGCTTTCCTACTGTGAGGTTACCAGCTTGAACCTTTTTATTTGGAAAATCACATTACACTGTGTCTGTCTGTGTGACGTGCGTGTATGTTTCTGTCACGTGCATGTGCTGTAGGTCTGTCTGTCTAGAATAGAATGCCTTTATTGTCATTACAACAAGTGCAGTACCTGTGCAACAAGATTTAAGCAACTCTTTACAGTGTCAACACAAAAATATAAAAATATATACAGTAATTAAATATAAAATATAAATATGCACAAATATAGTTTGGTTTATCAAATGTCCTGAGTATTAAATATTGCACAGTAATGAGATTAGATGGTTAAATATAATAATAAATAAATTTTGCACTGTAATGAAATTGCACAGAATTCCAGTGTCTTTTTAGGTATTATATATAAGTATTACACAGTAAGTGGGTAGAAGAAAGTCCAGGGGCTGAGAGTAAGTCAAGTCAGTGCATGTGTGACTTCAGCGTGGTTATGGCTTTTGGGAAAAAACTGTTCTTGAGTCTGTTAGTCCGTGCTCTGTGGCACCTTTAGCGCCTTCCTGAAGGCAACAGGTCAAACAGAACAGAGCCAGGGTGGGAGATGTCCTTGGTGATGTTCTCTGCTCTGCTGAGGCAGCGGGAGGTGTAGATTTCCATCAGGGAGAGGAGAGGGCATCTTTTCTCTTGACCTTACAACCCTCTGCAGCCTCTCCCTGTCTGTCACGGTGCAGCTGCCGTACCAGACTATGATGCAGTAGGTCAGCAGGCTCTCGATGGACGAGTGGTAAAAGGTCAGCTGCAGGTTGGAGTCCAGGTTCCTGAGGACCCTCAGGAAGTGTAGCCGTTGTTGGGCCTTATTGATGACCGCTGTGGTGTTGCCTGTCCAGGAGATGTCAGCGAAATGTCAGCGACAGTACAGGAGGGGGCTCAGCACACTGCCCTGTGGGGAGCCGGTACTCAACGTGCAAGTGGAGGAGAGGCAGAGATGTACTCAAGTAGAAGTACAGATAATTGTGTTAAAAAATACTCTGGTAGAAGTACTGATTTAACTACTTTTCTCAAATAAAAGAACTAGCGAGCACACTGAGAAACTTCAGTGGACATTAAAAAAGGCTCTTCATATGTCATCGCCTACATTTTAAATGGATGTCTTTCAATAGGCCTAAAACATCACATGTATGATTATTGTGACAGAGACTGGGACTCCAGGTTAGTAAGATTCTGACCGAGTAGCAAGATATGAATTCACTTGTGATTTTGTGAGAAGTCTATGTATATTCCCATCCAATTAGATTCAATTTGGTATTGATGACGCAAAAATAACTGCAGTGAAATTATTTTAAACTTAGTGAGGACTAGATGAGGACTGTATTTAAAGCTGATTCTGGTTTCCAACTTGGCCCCAGGTGTGTTAAAACATGGACGGAGACAACTTCTCTCTTTTGATGCTTTATTACAATCAAGCATCGGTATAAACATGGGGGTAGCTCTGCTATGGCTGTTTGTGTGGTAATAAAATAAATAAATAACATTGTAAAGGCTACCATACACAATGCATAGGAATCATATATGCTAGTAACAATAAACCCACTATTAATTACATTATCTTAATGAGCAAGGACGTTTAACAATCGCCATTACATCGAATCAACAGCCAGGTGTAACCTAGGTAACTGGTGAAGAACACAAACAAGCTAACTTTTAAATTTGCAAGAACTATAGACCAATACAACAACAGGCTTAAATGAACTGAAAACATAAGTTATATGACTTATAGTTCTCAAAGATGTACACAATCTCAGTTGATATCCTCAGGACAGCTAGTTTTTTTTCTTTCCTCTTACTTTTTTCTGCGTGTGGCGTGCGCGCCCGTTCTTTGTTCCGTTGTCCGCGCTATTTCCCGACATGCACTCACAATAACACCTGATAGACAACGTTTTGTACAAAACTAAAGTAACAAGTCATTTTTGTAAAATGTAAGGAATAGAAAGTTCCGATATTCGTGTTAAAATGTAAGGAGAAACCAGAAACCAAGGGGTAAGGGCTAGGGGTGAAAACATACCCCTATGAAATGGGACACCACTTGGTGACATCACCATACAATATTGATCACAAACTTCCAAGATGGCGTCTTTGTTGATTGTGTGGGTTTTGACAACAGTGTCAAATGCATTTATATATGTTTTAGTTATGTTATGTTCACTTTGGAGGTGCAGAGGCAGATGTTATCTGTGTAATACTTAGGTCTGTTTGCAATACATATGTGTACACACACACACGGTGTGTTGTATATCTGTTTCAGTTATCACCGTTTTGAATGTCATTGATGTTCAGAAAAACAATTTAACAAAATTCTGTCTTTATTGCCTGATAAATGAAACATAACAGGCAAAAACATTACATTAAATATATTATATTACAGAACCATTATCAACTATTAGAACCATAACTTACATGTCACACACATAAAAAGGCATTCAAATGTGTAAAACAAAAAAAAGACACAAGACCACAAACAAACAAATTAACTACAGCTGTTCTGATATTCCAGACTAGTCTGAAGCCTGTTGGCCAGTAACCCCCACAAATCATCAGTGTCCCTATCATAACCAACAACAATATACAAGTGCATGGACAGTAATTAATTACAAATGATAACAATAATACAGTACCAATGCAATAATGAACGGGTACAACATGAACACATGATTTAAGAAACTTCTGCTTGTTTTCAGCCCGAAAGTGGATCAGCTGCTGTGTCCTCCTGCGTTCCTGTGTGATACAGGACGGTATATGTAAAGCACGTAGCGATGTATCATAGACCGTTAATATTAATATATACTGTCTATGCGATGTATACAGTCCATTCAAGGCAGAGAAATGCGGGACTGTTATTCAAATCAACGTTAGCGTTAGCTTTTAGCAAGCTAGCGATTCTTTTTTTTTTTTTTTTTAAGTTTCAACTAAGAACGTTGCAAGTACATATCTACAGGACTGCATAGACCACAAAACAATACTGTTGTAACTTTCAAATCAATTATTTAAGCCGAAAATACTTACATTTATGTGTCTCTCTGGTTGATGCGGCAGCCATTGTTGCTCGCTGTGTTTTACAAGTCAGGTCGCGTTCTCACTTGCTTTCAAGGGGTATACACCCCTTGATCTTTCCCCTACCCCTCGGTCACAAAAAGGATTGGGACACCACTAGGTCCCGCATGAACGTGCAAAAACGAGGGGAAGGGGTAAGATAGAGAAATGAGATTCAGCCCAAGTCTTTCGAAGCACTTCATGATTACCGGGGTGAGGGCCATGGGACGTAATCATTGAGGCTGGTGGTGGGAGACTTCTTTGGCTGATTTTAGGCAGGGCAGGATGACTGCCTGGGCCAGGGAGTGGTTGAAGATCCTGGTAAAGATGAGGGCGAGCTGGTGAGCGCACGTCCTGAGCACCATGCCAGGTACTCCGTCTGGGCCGACAGCCTTCCTTGGGTTCACTGCCAGGAGTACTCGTCCAACGTCATGCTCCTTTATGGTGAGTGGGGTGGTGCAGGAACCAGGTGGGGGTGTAGGCAGGGCTGGGGCAGATGAGTGGTGCTGGTGTGATGACTCAAAGCGAGCAAAGAAGCAATTCAGCTCTTCTGCCAGTTTCACACTTGGGTCACCTGATGTTGCACCACAGCCTCTGTAGTTGGTGATGGAATGTATGCCTTGCCACACCTCCTGTGTGTTGTTGCTGGACGGGTGGGATTCAAGGCTCTGAGGGCTGGTCATCTAGGGTTTCTGGTTAGCGAAGACCTGATTGATTTTGTCCAGATAAAAAGGCCGGCATCTTACAGACATGTAGTCGTGATCAGGGGAACAGTGTGTAGCTATGATTGTCCCGTTATTACACCAGTTGTCATGTACGTACATTAAGGTGACCAGATTTCTCAGACAAAATCCGGGGACACTTTCAACTCGGATGCGTAAATACCTCCAAAACAGGTCATGTTTTTATCTTTGTAGAACTTAAAACGGGGACACTGCCCCAGGGGAATCACAAGACCTAGAGCTGCACTGGGGCACAAGAGGGGTCCATGGGCATGCTCCCCTGTAAGAAAATGTTTCAAACAAAACAAGACTAGCTCGCCCCTTCCACCTCCTCAGCCCCTCCCTCTTTTTGCTGATTATTTGGCTGGAGGAAACCCGCAAATATACGCAAACCCAGACGGTGTGCTGAAGGAAAATGAAAATTTAGCAAAAGTACGTAGGAGGGCGGAGCCAGGCTATCAATCTGGTGCACTTTGCAAAGAAATTCAGAGGTTAGACTTGATTGTTCTTATCTATGGATGGAAATATTTGTGCTGTAGCCTGAACTAGTTTGCACTTCAGAATTTTAATCATGCACACACAGGTGGAATTGTTTTTTTCTTCATATTTTTGCATTAATGTCACTAGGAAGCATCCCATTATAAATATATATTCATATTGTAAGTGGGATATATATAAGTAAGTGAGATTGTCTGGAATCTGGCAATATAATAACCATTATGGTGGGATACACTGGCTAAGCAATTTACAAAATTATCTGTGCTGACATAACTAGTTTACATGAGAATACAATATAGTTTGGAGATCATGTAGAAAATTTGTTGCAATTTCAAACTTACAGATTACTCGGGAACCGCTTGTTGTACTGATGCATGTGTTGAGTGAAGCGTTTGAGGTATTTCACAGAGAGTAATGGGTGTGCAGAGATTTATGCATAATGTAAACATGATAACATTTCATGTAGGCCACATTCTCATTAGGGGCAGAGCCCCCCCTAAAGGTCTGATCCTAGGATCACCCCTGCTGCTACTTCATACACCTTCTGTTGTAATGTTTACTGAACTACATTTATGTGACAGCTTTTGCTTTATTGCTTCAGGCTTGTTTCTGCAACAGCTCATAGAGTATCGGATACATTAAAAACTATTGAGGAAATATTTTCTCTTGACACTGACGCAGTATTAAACGAGATTGCTGCAGTCGGCAGCGGCGAAACAAGCAATGTAAGTTAATTGGATAATTGTCTAGTTTTATTTACGTTCATAAAAGTGCTTGTTTTGCTACTGACAGACTCAGATTAATATTCTAAGTGTCGGACAACATTATGGAAAGGATTTCTAAGGAGGTCGACCTTTCTGTTAAAGATTAAGATTCTTTTTTAAAACGTAAAAGGTTTAGCGAAATTGCGTTCGCTAGCAACGCTGGCTGTCTTGAGGCTGTGTGGGACTATCAGCTACGTTTGGTCAGTGTTTTCTTTCTTTCATTCCAATTTCGGGTCTGTCAGTCAAAGTGAAAACCGGGGACAGATCCAGCCGGGGACAGGTCACCAAAACCGGGGACTGTCCCCGGAAACCGGGGACGTCTGGTCACCCTAACGTACATACAAAGCCCTCCTCCTCTACTCCTACCGGAGTTTTCAGTCTTGTCCCAGCGTAGTAGGGCGCGGCCTGCTAGCTGCATGCTAACATTGTGTATCCCCGTGTGGAGCCAGGTTTTGGTGATAATCAAAACGCAGCAGTCACGAACACATCGATTTCCAGCAAGTTGTAAATCCAGATCGTCCATTTTATGTGTCAGCGCTCTGGCAGTGGAGAGATACAGGCAGCCGTGTTTCTGCTTCCTCTCCCTGCGCCGTCTTCGCTGCCTCTTAGCCCCGACAACAATCCACGGAGACCCGGGCTGTCTTGCTATGCCGACTGGGATGTTGTGCTTGTGATGAAAATCATGTGAAATGGCTATCTGGTGCCGGTCACCGATGTCCAGAAGGTCCTGGCAGGGGTAGCAGATATTTGCATAGCAAAAACAACAGAAAAGAACACTGAAAATGAGAGCCTTGAGCCGCCGTGTCTCCTTGCGTCGCCATTTTAGAACACAATGACTGTGTGATGTGCGTGCCTGTTATGGGATTATTTTTGTGTATTTAATTCCAAGCAAAACTTCAAGTATCAAACAAAATATAATCAATTCAGACTTCACTTCAGCATTCAACACCATAATCCCACAACAACTCATCTGCAAACTAGACCAGCTGGTGAAGTTTGAGGAAGACACAACTCTGGTGGGTTTCATCACCAATAACGATGAGACCAACTACAGGAAGGAGGTTGACCCTCTGACCACATGGTGCAGAGACAACAACCTACTGCTGAATGTCAGCAACAACAAAAAAAGCCCTGCAGTGCATAGTGAACACAGCTTGAATGAACATTGAGGCCCCATTCTCCTCCCTGCAAAGCATATACAACACCCGTCTCACCCGAAAAGCAATTATGATTGTGAGCGACGACAGCCACACAATCTTTTCAGCCTCCTCCCCTCTGGGAGGAGATATAGAAGCATCAGTGCCCGCTCCACCAGACTAGCAAACCGCTTTATCCATCAGGCCCCAAAAACCTCTGGACTCTGAAGTTGCTGCGGTTGCATTTTTTTTATGCATTATTCTTTATGCACTATGACATCATACCATATAACATTCTTGTATTTTTTGTCATGTTATCTTGTTTTGTAAATATTACAGACATTTACTGTCTTAGTGTTAACAATTTCCCTAACTGTTAAGCACTTTTGTTTCTACTCTGTGGTAGGAATGTCTGTCTTATCTGTTATGCATTTTTTGTTGTCTTCACCGTGGGGATGATGAGAAACAAACTTTTAGTTTCTCTGCATGTCTAGTATATATGTGAAGGAATTGACAAAGCTGACTTGACTAACTCAAGCAAAACAATTGTCACCTTAAAGGTAAAACTTGCAAACAATTTGGCAACAACAGTTTGGCAGCTCAGTGCAGCTAACATTAGAGACTCTGGAAGATTCACAAACAACTCTAAACAGCGGTTTCCACTAATAAATTGTAAGTATTGATCATATATATTGTCTGTGATCTACGTTGCAAGCATTGTTACTAGGCATTTGTTTCATTGTGTTAAGTTACTAGGTAGTAAAGCTTGTAAGCCAACTGCTAAAGTTATCTAAAATAAATGCTAGCCAAGTAGCTAACGTTGGCCTACTGTACTGGGGTAATTTGCCATGGGACTCATGTAAGCATAGTGAGGCCTTACTCAATGGAGCTGTGTAATTCTCGTCTTCTCTCAGTAGAATGTACAATGAAACATTGTGGGACCGGCAGGACCCGAGCAGAGCTACAATGCTCTCCCATGTAGAAGCAGTGAATATAATGTATTCAATCTAGAGATTGACACATACAGTACATATGCAGTGTTAGCACTGCTTAACTGGTTCATCTTTATACTTATGTGCTTTAACATAATAACAAACTCCGTAATGATAGCTACATTTACAGATACATTTACATTAGACAACAATGTTAATATATACTTTCCTAGTTATGGAAAAGACCATCAATCCTAACTCTAATTACATGTCTTCTGTTGCATTTGCAAGCAGGTCAGCAGAAGGAAAGTGTCCATAGTGTTTTTAAGGCCTATACATTTGCTAATGGCTACTGGAAAGCAAGTTACTTTAATTGTAAATCACCCAAGGTTAGAATTGGCAGTTATCAAATAATAATTTGATTTGTGTAAGGAAATTTGTTATAACTTTCTATCACCGTTTACATCAGACAGCAGGCAGACCAACCAAGAGGACGTGGTTGCAGCAAGGAAGAGAGAAGCTTTGTGTGAAGGAAACGCTGTGTGCGCTAAGGCTTCAAAAAGCCAGGGTATAGACCTGTGTGTACTTACCATATACAGGTAAAAGCCAGTAAATTAGAATATTTTGAAAAACTTGATTTATTTCAGTAATTGCATTCAAAAGGTGTAACTTGTACATTATATTTATTCATTGCACACAGACTGATGCATTCAAATGTTTATTTCATTTAATTTTGATGATTTGAAGTGGCAACAAATGAAAATCCAAAATTCCGTGTGTCACAAAATTAGAATATTGTGTAAGGGTTACATTTTGAAGACACCTGGTGCCACAAAGTAATCAGCTGATTAACTCAAAACACCTGCAAAGGGCTTTAAATGGTCTCTCAGTCCAGTTCTGAAGCCTACACAAACATGGGGAAGACTTCAGATTTGACAGCTGTCCAAAAGGCGACCATCGACACATTGCACAAGGAGGAAAACACAAAAGGTTATTGCTGAAGAGGCTGGCTGTTCTCAGAGCTCTGTGTCCAAACACATTAATAGAGAGGCAAAGGGAAGGACAAACTGTGGTCAGAAAAAGTGTACAAGCGATAGGGATCACCGCGCCTAGTCAAGATTGTGAAAAAAAGATTCACAAGGAGTGGACAGCTGCTGGAGTCAGTGCTTCAAGATCCACCACCAAGAGACGCTTGAAAGACATGGGTTTCAACTGCCGCATACCTCGTGTCAAGCCACTGTTGACCAGAAACAGCAGTGCGTCTCACCTGGGCTAAGGAAAAAGAGCTGGACTGCTGCTGAGTGGTCCAAAGTCATGTTTTCTGACGAAAGCAAATTTTGCATTTCCTTTGGAAATCGAGGTCCCAGAGTCTGGAGGAAGACAGGAGAGGCACAGGATCCACGTTGCCTGAAGTCTAGTGTAAAGTTTCCACCATCAGTGATGGTTTGGGGTGCCATGTCATCTGCTGGTGTCGGTCCACTCTGTTTCCTGAGATCCAGGGTCAACGCAGCCGTCTACCAGCAAGTTTTAGAGCACTTCATGCTTCCTGCTGCTGACCTGCTCTATGGAGATGGAGATTTCAGGTTCCAACAGGACTTGGCGCCTGCACACAGCGCAAAATCTACCCGTGCCTGGTTTACGGACCATGGTATTTCTGTTCTAAATTGGCCAGCCAACCCCTGACCTTAGCCCCATAGAAAATCTGTGGGGTATTGTGAAAAGGAAGATGCAGAATGCCAGACCCAAAAACGCAGAAGAGTTGAAGGCCACTATCAGAGCAACCTGGGCTCTCATAACACTTGAGCAGTGCCAGGAACTCATCGACTCCATGCCACGCCGCATTAATGCAGTAATTGAGGCAAAAGGAGCTCCAACCAAGTATTGAGTATTGTACATGCTCATATTTTTCATTTTCATACTTTTCAGTTGGCCAACATTTCTAAAAACTCCCTTTTTTGTATTAGCCTTAAGTAATATTCTAATTTTGTGACACACGGAATTTTGGATTTTCATTTGTTGCCACTTCAAATCATCAAAATTAAATGAAATAAACATTTGAATGCATCAGTCTGTGTGCAATGAATAAATATAATGTACAAGTTACACCTTTTGAATGCAATTACTGAAATAAATCAAGTTTTTCAAAATATTCTAATTTACTGGCTTTTACCTGTATACTGATCATATTTTACTGAGATACTCAATTGACACACATATATAATCACAAATTTTTATTTGTGTACTTGTAGTTTCTAAGTCCATTGTATGTCAGTATATCCTACTACAGTATACTGTCCTGTAATTTAATTTGTTTACATTATTTTACTGTAATTATATTTTTTAAATACACAATATATTAAAACACTTTTTTACATTCACCCTTGTCTGTTTGGTTCATTATGTAATACATGAAATAAGGTTGAGACTATTATAATGCTTTATTTTTAGTCCAATATAAACTATCACAGACAGAATGGATATTTGAACGTTTTTTGCTGGGGCCCCAGTGGTAGAAGAAGCTGGAACTCAGTGTCAGTCATAATTTGCAGTACATCACAGGTCAGAGGGCTGTTTCACAAAACCAAGATAAGGAATTAAGGGATTAGACTACTGTACATTCATGTAACAACAAGGAGACCTTATATTTTACTGGGGGAAATAAGTGATGAATATACTGTTACATTCATGTTTACAATGTGCATTATGTTTACCACTTAAGTCTCATAATAGTTTCTAGATTTTAGAGCCCATTTTCTCCACTGTCTTTCTTTTCTTTGTCCATACTGTATATACAAAGGAAAAAATGTAAAGATGGAACTTGTCCTCTTTAAAAAAATAAATGTTAAAAAAAATAGTGAACGATAGTCTAAAAATATACATTAAGGAACTACAGCTCTTAACGGAAACCATTCAATGAGTCACTTGTCATTTGCAAAAACAAACAGTTGTACACTTTGCATTAAAAGTGAGCAGTGGAAATGAATATGACTTAGGAACTTTATATTTTTTCCCATGAGAGAGAGAGGGAGAAACTTATGCATCATATGCTAGCGTTGTAGAAAATGCATCTTTATGGTAAATTTCCTGAGTAACATTATCTTCTCTTCAGGGCAAATAATACAACTTGTACAACATTAATTTGTGCAAATGATTAGTAGCCTAAAACTTGAATGGTATGATTATGTTGGTTTTGGTTCAGAGCAGTGGTCAGTTAATGTATATTTTTAGGCTACTTACGCATTCAGGCGGTCCACGATTGTCTGCCAGGCTTTCTCTAGCGCTAGTTTCTTTTTTACAAATAATGTGTTTCACTTTATTATACTTCCACAAAAAGCTGTTGCTCACTCTGTATAAAGTATGAACAATGCTTATTCTCCATTGTAGCATCAGAATCTGTTATCGACCTGACGGTCTGTTAAAGAAAGCCGTGAACATGCATATATCCAAATGGCTTCTGCTCAATAATTAAAAATTTAAATTAATAAAGCCTTTGCACTCTAGGAACTTTTTTCTAGCTTTCATAATCACAAATGGAACACTTATTTGTGGAATATTATTGATCACACTTTCTAGATTCCTACCTCCACGTTGACTAAATGTGTAAAGTACAAAATGGCTTCATGTTGAACTTACTCAAATGATCCATCTGCTTTTCCCTTTTCAGTTTTAATGTTACTTTAAGTTAGCAGTGTTACCAGATTTTTTTGATTTTGATTAACAATTAAGGTGGAAGATAAAAGTTTTGTGTTTTATGGGTATCGGAAAAAGTATTGTTAAAGCAACACTAGAGAACTTGTCCCGCTTCGGTCCCCCTACAGGTTGGAAGCGGAATTGTCCCAATATGTCTCATTCAAACTACAGATCCGCTACCCGATCTGGCAAACTTGCATAGTGCGGTTATAGCCGGTAGAGAGACACAAAGTGAATGCAGAAGTGCCGTTTACCCTGTTACGAGTTGATGAATCACTAAAACAATTTTGGAAACATTATTTTAAGTTACAAAAAGTGTTGCTTTAAGGAACCGGCATCAAAACTGAGGTATCGAAATTGGCACCGAATCCAGCCCTAGTGAAATAACTGTGTGTCTGTGTGTGTCAAACTGCACTAATTCATCTCAATAAGCTTACTTTACTATTACAAATACAGGAACACAAATACACACAATATATTACATTTATAATAATATGAATCAATTCTATTGATTTGTTATTGTTTATTTTATTATCTGTAATTGTAATTATATAAAACCAATTCGTAGAACTGGTACGCTGTGGCTTCGTCTGGAAATGTTGAGGATGTTTAATATGGGCTGGTAATGGAGGAATGCTTGGAACTGTTGTCATTTGGAAGCTTACCGAGTCTCCTATTGCTCACTGAGTCTCCTATCGCTTAAATGAGCACATTGGCTGAAAGTAGATGAGCAAACCTACGTTTTTACATATAAATTGTGAAAGACAAGAAGTGTGGGTGTTAGAGAAAATTGTAGAGATTTTTAAGAGGATTTCTCTTTCTCTTCTTTCCTCCAGCTATGACATCACCCCCACTAAGCAGCCCCATAAACACAAAAAGTCTAAAAAAGCACTAAACTTTAATGGTAATTACACCAAAACTGTAATAAATATCAAGCAGCAGATATATATTTTCAATAGGTGAATGTTTTCTGAACGGTTTAAAGTTAGAATGATGTCTGTAGGTAAAAGTATGTAGAAGGAGTAGAATTTTGAAGTGGAAGAGGATTTGAAGCCTTTTCCCTTTGACTTTTAATGTAAAAATAATCAAAAAAGCTTAATATTTTAAAAAGTTAATAAGCACAACAAAAGTTAAAAGGAACAATCATTTCCTTAAAGAGCATTTTGATATTTGAATGTTTTTTGTAGCACATATGTAGAAGTTAGAGATGACCAAAATATGTATGGAAGAAGAAAAAGATCAGATAACAATACTGTGAATGCTCCAGATTTAGAGATGTGAGAGATGATTTGAATGACTGCTCCAAGTGAGAATGTTAAGTGTGAAATTGAACACTACAGTATGCCAATATGCCAATGGTGTTTTTAATTAAAAAAAAAAAGCATTTGCACAAAGCAAGCCGATACGCTTTTAAACGTAAATACTGTTAGAAATATTATTACCAAAAGATGACAAAGAATCAATAGAATCACTTTAAACAAGTTTACTTGTGCAAGGAGTCACTGTGATGAGTGCAGAAATTGACTGAGGAGCAAACTCCGCAGCCTCCACTTTATACATTGAAACACACCTCCCATCTCCATGGCCCTAAACAGCTGTGCTATCTCAAAGGCAATTAAAAACTCAAGATGGAATAGCAACAGGAGGAAAGGGGAGAAACCTGGCCTTGAGTGTCTGAAGATAGCTGGGAAGGTATGGGACCCTGGGCGCTTCAGACAAAGATGGCTATTAGAACACACAAAAAGTAAGAGACATTTAGTTTAACAGTTACATTTTTCCAACATTTTCCCTCCTGTTTAAACTCAATGTCACAACTGAATGTATATATTTTCAAAGCATAACATAAAATGTGGATATATATTTTCAAAGCGTAACATAATATTGTTTAAGATGGCACACTGTGTCATCATCAACATAAGAGACATAAGAGTCCATGTCGTCTCCATCTTGTGACACTTCTTGGTACGTTGTTTTATTGAGCGTGTTGTGTTGTTTCAATCCATCTCTGTATGAGTTCTCTTAGACATCAGACACAGCAACAACCACAGACCACCAGGATAGACACTGCAACTGTGTTTGTAGCTATGTAATTGTTAACATTAGCTTGTTGTTCAGTGTGCTTCATCCATTTTAACCAGTAAAAACTTGATTTCCCTTCAGTTGTTAACCCTTTTGTGAGACAAAAGACATAAACAGATTAATTATACACTGTAAACAATCTCTGTTGTTCAAGGTTAAATTAATCAATTAAAAAAAATTTTAAGTTGATGAAAATATATATTTGATTTTGACCTATCTGTTATTACTTATCGCACACAGTGTCTTTATGTTAAAGGTAAAGGGTGCATTTTACAGGCTTCATCCAACAATTTACTGACGTTAAACCTTTTTTTTGGGGGGGGGGGGGGGTCATTGATTGCCTAGTTTGCAACACAGTAGTACAACAGATACCTTATTTATTGATTGATTTCAATGTTGATCGATCCAACACCAAAGATTCTATCGTACCTTAAAATAATCTTTCCAAAATTGTTTCAGTGGTTCACGTTAATTACTGGTAACAATTCCCCTCCCAACCTGTAGGGGGAACGAAGAGGAAAAGTGCTGTGGTGCATACTGTAAAGGTGCTGGTTGACAAGTAGCAAATGCTAATGTCATTCTTGGTGGGTAACGTAAGATTACGATACCGTCCAGCACGCTGATTTATTTTTAGTATGTTTTGACCACGGTTAACAACTCTGGGCTAACCCCCAAATTCATCAGTAATGTAATAACTATATAGATAGACAACTAATCTAATGGTAATTTAGGCAAGGCAAGGCAGCTTTATTTGTATAGCACATTTCAGCAACAGGGCAATTCAAAGTGCTTTACACAAAATCAGTTAAAAGAAAATAAAACCGATAAAACACAGAAGAAACAGTTAAAAAATAAAAACCGATAAAACACAAGAATAAAAGTTACAGTGCAGTATAAAAGAATTTAGCTAGCTAGCACACCCTTGTCTGTCTGCCTCTCCCAGCGCTGCAAAGCTTCAGTTGGTATAAGAGCTGACAACAACCCTGGGACACACACAGTCACCATTCACTATCATTACTGCCCCGGCCCGGAGACACATCCACAGTCGGTCTCCAGTCAGCTAGCAACCATCCCGGTAAGCACTTAACTCGGGTGCTAAGGACTCTAACAGCGGTTTACTGAACTGTTGGGAAACAGACCCAGGTACCCGAGTCAGAACAGCGGCCACTCGTAAAGTTACACCTCCGTTAGCGTTACCAGTGCCCCCTCTTTCACTTTTAGCTGTCTGTACAGTTAGGTACATTTATCAGACAAAACAGGAATGAGGCACCAAAAGGAATAAAAGTAAGTTAAAGATGTGGTAGCACTGGATATGGATGGGAAGGATAACTAGTAGTAGTTGGAAGGAGTGTGTCACGTTTTCCCACCGCAACACAGGTTCGTGGAGCTGAGTGTCGCAATTTGCACAGCTTCGCCCAGCGCTCACCCAGCAGAGTGCAGAAGTCCTTGCCAATGCATATGTGACATCCTGCCTTGACTACTGTAGTTCCATGTCTGGTATCCCTGATAAGCTACTCCACCGGCTCCAACTCATCCAGAATTCTGCAGCAAGGATTATAACATGCTCCAAATTCACTAGCCGTGTAACACCATTGCTTATACAACTGCACTGGCTGCCAGTTGCCTACAGAATGCTCTCTGTCTCTGCTGATTGGGAATAATTGAGATTTGTCAACTACCAGAAGACTTACAACTTTCAGACAGGTTGCTCACGTCACATCTACGTCGTCAAGCTCAGTTGGAGGCTGCGCAGTAACGCTCAGCCATCACCGGAAAGCTTGACAATGTAGATGTGACGTGGCCAACGTGTCTGAAAGTTGTAAGTCTTCTGGTAGTTGTGCCAAGAGAAATCTCAATCATTCCCAATCTTGCAGAGACGGAGAGCGTAGTGTATGTTAGGAGATAACAATAATTATTGCTAACTAAAATGCTAGTTAACATTAGTAATTAAACCTAAACAGCTAATGTAAGTACAAACTGTCTGCGAGCTTATCCTGTACTATACGGGGATTCCTCTACTGTGCGACAGTAAGTTGCGTGGTTATGACACGATCGTTAGCCTATTTTTACAAAAATGGGGGGAATGCCAGAGAGCCCTAGGCTGCACACAGGAAACTTTGGAGGTGCGTTAGAAGCTCATCCCTGTGTATCACCAGATGTCCAATGACAGCCTGCTCAAGCGCATGGCACCCAGAATGCCAACGAATGCCTCAACTCGGTCATATGGGCCTGATGTCCATAAACAGTCTGTGTGGGAAAAAGCAGGGTTGAGGCTGCAGCCTGTATGACTATTTCTATATGCAATGAGGGGGCCTCTGCCATGCTGGCTGTGCTGGCTGTCGATGTAGGATGACGATGGTTAGGATCTCAGAAGCCAATAGTGTCCATTCTGCCTTTGCAAAGCAGAGCCGAAAAAGTGTAAGCTCAGCCAAAAAACTGAAAAGACACCAGCAGGAGATGGAAGAGGGCCCTACTTATGGTGCTGGCATGGATATGTAGACTGTAAACTAACTTGGGGGAACTAGGCTAAGTAATGATTGTGCTCTGTCAGTCTGAAGTTTGTGATGTAGGTGATGTGATGAAGCCATGTTGATGTGTTTTTGGATGTTAAACAGTGTGATACGTGGATCTTACATATTTTGTCTGCATATTCATGGATTTCAATAGAAATTAGTGGAATTTTGCCATAAAAATCTTTAAAGGCCATTTTTGGCCTGATTTATATGACATGTTATGCCTACAAATAGAATGCAAAAAGAAAGAATTTTGAACCTTTTTTTTTTTTTTTAATGGTCAGATTCTTTGCTTCAAAATACATGCTAATTAGGGCATATTTAAATAGACATAGCCTGATTTGCATATTTAAACATGAAATTACAGAAAACATGTAATAATTTTTTTTCTCTTATTCATGTGAGTAATCAACGGGTAAAGTTTCATGGTGGTATCTTTTGCCCTATTCACCTGTAGTATCTCGCCTAAAGGAGTGGTGGCAACAAATTTGATATGGCGATGAGCCGCTGGTAAATGTACTGTATATAGCGGAAACCCTGTGTAAAGTCTGGTGAGAAACATTAGTGATGATCAGATCTTGACAAAGTACAGATGTATTTCTGCTCTTCTTTGTTGGTTCAGGGGTGCTCCTGCAGGCCTCAGTGCCCTCCTGTGCCAGACAGCACTGTCCCAACTGCTGCAGAATGACCTTTTACCTTTCCAATGCCCCCACGAAGCTGATGACAACCAGGAAGAGGAACAGCAAGTAGTCTGTAAGTGTTTTACTTTATGCTCATTTTGGAGGCTGCTTTGTAGTTTGTGGTGCCGTTTAATTATATAGTATTATACTGAAGGGTGTTTCTAATCTTTAGTCTACCCTTATACCCTTTTTCACCAAAAGCATGTACTCAGGTTTTGGTAAAACCCAATAAAAAAGGCAAAAGTCTTCATTCCCATTAGACGAGTATGCATTTTTTTCGTGATATGTCAAGTTCAAAGTCATGAACATGTTGGAAAAGGGATGAACATCTGTCATCTATCTAATTGTAACAATTATCACAAAAGCCAGATGTTACTCAGGGTTTTTCCTGCATAGAGAATTATGAGGCTGCCACCTATCTTAACTAAAAGGTCTTCAAACTATTTGTCATTTGTAACAATTGTAGCAATTACGCCTTTGCCAATGTGGTGGCGCTGTATTGTAATCAGCACAGTGTACCCTGAAAGGTGCTGGCAAAACAGCCAAAATTGTAAATGGAGTCCTCCGTTTTGCTGCTGCTGGACCACGGGTAAGCAGTAGCACCATAGTGTTTCGCTGGTTGTAACAATCAATCAATATATATTAATTAAAGATGCACTATTAAAATGTGATATTTCTCGTCAAGGTAAATAGTCTCACGATATCACTACACAAGTACGCCGGTACTAACTAGGACCGATTCACCCTAAATCAATGGGTGCCAAATTTCGGTACCTGAGAGCGTGTAAGCCCGGGCTTCTCTGTCCTCTGCATGTTTCACAGAGAGTGGAGCTCAACTCCAACACACTAGCTGAGCTGCAGTGCTGACGGATCGAAACTACATCACCTCTGCATCTTGTTTCAGTCACAGTAAGTCACGGCACTTGTGGGTTATAAAGAGGAAAATTTGACAGGCTTGTACAGTAGCTCTATGGAGTTCCCAGTGTTTTTTGCCCTTCAGGTCTCTGCGACAGTCACAAGACTAAAAACTATGAATGTGATAGGCCAGGTGTTGGCCAATTAGAGAGCTTGTTCCCATGCTAATTTGCATTGTATTCCCAACCAGCACAAGACCCCCAAATATCACAGAAAGGCTAAATTGAGACGCAAAATAATTTAGCAAATTGAATTTCGAAACTTCCTGCACTTTTATTTCTAGTCATAGTTCTATTATCTTTATTGTTACTATAATTGCCACTGTTCACCATACCAACTGCTATAATTATTATGATTTAAATTTCATAATTCCAAATAAGAAAAAGCAATCGTCTTCCTACTCCTTTTGGACAATAGTATTTATTAAATAAGTAGATTTATTTTATTAGGACAATGCACAATAATCAACATTTCTGTAAATGTGCAGCAATTTCATCCCTTGACCCAACTCACCACCAGATGGTGATCAGTTGACAGCTCCGCCCCTCTCTTCACCCGAGTGTCCAAAACATACGGCCTCAGATCAGATGAAACAATTATAAAATCGATCATTGATCTTTGGCCTAGGGTGCTCTGGTACCACGTACACTTATGAGCATCCCTATGTTCGAACATGGTGTTTGTGATGGACAATCCATGACTAGCACAGAAGTCCAACAACAGACAACCACTCTGGTTTAGATCAGGGAGGCTGTTCCTCCCAATCACGCCTCTCCAAGTATCTCCATCATTGCCCACGTGTGCGTTGAAGTCCCCCAGCAGAACAATGGAGTCCCCCACTGGAGCCCCATACAGGACTCCATTCAAGGTCTCCAAGAAGGCCGAATACTCCAAACTCTTGTTTGGTGCATATGCACAAACAACAGTCAGAGTTTTCCCCCCCATCACCCGCAGGCATAGGGAGGCGACCCTCTCGTCCACCGGGGTAAACTCCAACGCAGCGGCGCTCAGCCGGGGACTTGTGAGTATCCCCACACCCGCCCGGCGCCTCACACCCTGGGCAACTCCGGAGTAGGACAGAGTCCAACCCCTATCCAGGAGTACGGTTCCAGAACCGAGACTGTGCGTAGAGGTAAGCCCCACCAGATCTAACTGGTAGCGCTCCACCTCCCGCACAAGTTCCGGCTCCTTCCCCCACAGAGAGGTGACGTTCCCCACAGCCAGCCTCTGCCGCCCAGGTCTGGTCCGTCGAGGCCCCTGACCTTCGCCGCCACCCATATGGCAGCGCACCCAACCCCAGCGGTTCCTCCCACAGGTGGTGGGCCCATGGGTTGGAGATGAGGGTCCCACGTAGCTTCTTCGGGCTGTGCCCAACCAGGCTCCGTGGCAAACCCGGCCACCAGGCGCTCGCTGACGAGCCCTCCGTCTGGGCCTGGCTCCAGACGGGGGCCCCGGGCTTCCTCCGGGCAGGGTCACTCCCTCTCTACCTCAATTTTTCATGTTTTTTTTTTTTTATGTGGGTGGTGAGTTTTCATAACCATACCCTCCCCAAGCCTAAATGTGAATTCAGATGAAAGAATTTAATATTCTACACATGGCTGCAATATTTTGAGAGTTTTCGTTGATTCTAAAGTCTTCAAACAAGTCTTCGTAAAATGACAAATTTCACACAAAATTCGCCATATCGTAATTTTTTTAAATTTTGTGATTTTTTTTTTTTTCTTAAAAATAGCTCGATAGACTTCCAGGTGATATGCATGTTCCCTCAAAAGTTAGTATGACAAATTCTTACTTTTGTCAAACTCCAGGTGCACATTAGAGGGCGCTATAGAGCCCCCTGACAACGCCCAAGACCAATCACTACAGAAATATGTGATTATTCATAGGTCTGACATGTGTGCAAGTTTTTGTGAGTTTTCCCACATGCTAAGACCTGAGAGAGAAAACATGTTACCTAGGATGCATGTCTTTATGGTGGGAAGAAACCGGAGCACCCTGAGGAAACCCACACGAACTCCAAACAAAACGGCCCGGAACGACCTGGATTCGAAGTAGTAATAGACAGGAAGTAATAGTCCTGTTGTCAGCTATTTAAGAATAGTGTCCTAGCACAAAGTGCAAGCAACCTATTGTTTTTGTAAGGATTATTATTCCGCACCTCTCTCGTCTCTCTCATGTTGCACCTCTCCCATCTCTCTCATGTTTTCTCTCTCAGGTCTTAGCATGTGGGAAAACTCACAAAAACTTGCACACGTCAGACTTATGAATAATCACATATTTCTGTAGTGATTGGTCTTGGGCGTTGTCAGGGGGCTCTATAGCGCCCTCTAACGTGCACCTGGAGTTTGACAAAAGTAAGAATTTGTCATACTAACTTTTGAGGGAACATGCATATCACCTGGAAGTCTATCAAGCTATTTTTAAGAAAAAAAAATCACAAAATTTAAAAAAATTACGATATGGCGAATTTTGTGTGAAATTTGTCATTTTACGAAGACTTGTTTGAAGACTTTAGAATCAACGAAAACTCTCAAAATATTGCAGCCATGTGTAGAATATTAAATTCTTTCATCTGAATTCACATTTAGGCTTGGGGAGGGTATGGTTGCTCTGTAGTGCCCCCTAATTGGTTTTAGCCTGGTTTTAGTCCTTGGGCACGTTTTTGATGACCTCAGAATTTACGAAAACTCGCCACCCACATAAAAAAAAAAAAAACATGAAAAATTGAGGTAGAGAGGGAGTGACCCTGCCCGGAGGAAGCCTGGGGCCCCTGTCTGGAGCCAGGCCCAGACGGAGGGCTCGTCAGCGAGCGCCTGGTGGTCGGGTTTGCCACGGAGCCTGGTTGGGCACAGCCCGAAGAAGCTACGTGGGACCCTCATCTCCAACCCATGGGCCCACCACCTGTGGGAGGAACCGCTGGGGTTGGGTGCGCTGCCATATGGGTGGCGGCGAAGGTCAGGGGCCTCGACGGACCAGACCTGGGTGGCAGAGGCTGGCTCTGGGGAACGTCACCTCTCTGTGGGGGAAGGAGCCGGAACTTGTGCGGGAGGTGGAGCGCTACCAGTTAGATCTGGTGGGGCTTACCTCTACGCACAGTCTCGGTTCTGGAACCGTACTCCTGGATAGGGGTTGGACTCTGTCCTACTCCGGAGTTGCCCAGGGTGTGAGGCGCCGGGCGGGTGTGGGGATACTCACAAGTCCCCGGCTGAGCGCCGCTGCGTTGGAGTTTACCCTGGTGGACGAGAGGGTCGCCTCCCTACGCCTGCGGGTGATGGGGGGGGGGAAAACTCTGACTGTTGTTTGTGCATATGCACCAAACAAGAGTTTGGAGTATTCGGCCTTCTTGGAGACCTTGAATGGAGTCCTGTATGGGGCTCCAGTGGGGGACTCCATTGTTCTGCTGGGGGACTTCAACGC
Source organism: Percina caprodes (assembly GCA_013375575.1). Taxonomy (NCBI): domain Eukaryota; kingdom Metazoa; phylum Chordata; class Actinopteri; order Perciformes; family Percidae; genus Percina; species Percina caprodes. The sequence goes on along the minus strand of JABXJD010000099.1, from coordinate 139,546 downwards.
ACACGTGGGCAATGATGGAGATACTTGGAGAGGCGTGATTGGGAGGAACCAGAGTGGTCTAAACCAGAGTGGTTGTCTGTTGTTGGACTTCTGTGCTAGTCATGGATTGTCCATCACAAACACCATGTTCGAACATAGGGATGCTCATAAGTGTACGTGGTACCAGATCAATGATCGATTTTATAATTGTTTCATCTGATCTGAGGCCGTATGTTTTGGACACTCGGGTGAAGAGAGGGGCGGAGCTGTCAACTGATCACCATTTGGTGGTGATTTGGGTCAAGGGATGGGGGAGGACTCTGGACAGACCTGGTAAGCCCAAACGCGTAGTGCGGGTAAATTGGGAACGTCTGGAGGAGGCCCCTGTCCGACGGACTTTCAACTCACACCTCCGGCGGAGCTTTTCGTGCATCCCTTTGGAGGCTGGGGGCATTGAACCTGAGTGGACAATGTTCAAAGTTTCCATTGCTGAAGCTGCGGCGGGGAGCTGTGGTCTAAGGGTTTTAGGTGCCTCAAGGGGCGGCAACCCACGAACACCCTGGTGGACACCGGTGGTCAGGGAAGCCGTCCGACTGAAGAAGGAGTCTTTCCGGGATTTGTTATCCCGGAGGACTCCGGAGGCAGTAGCAAGGTACCGACGGGCCCAAGGGCTGCAGCCTCTGCCGTGACAGAAGCAAAGCAGCGGGTGTGGGAGAAGTTTGGAGAAGACATGGAGAAGGACTTTCGGTCTGCACCAAGGTGCTTCTGGAAATCCGTTCGCCACCTCAGGAGAGGGAAACGGGGAATCATCCAAGCTGTGTACAGTAAGGATGGGACGTTGTTGACCTCAACTGGGGAGGTAATAGAGCGGTGGAAGGAGTACTTTGAGAAACTCCTAAATCCAGCTGACACGCCCTCTGTGGTGGAGGCAGAGCTGGAGGATGATGGGGGATTGTCGTCAATTTCCCTGGTGGAGGTTGCTGAGGTAGTCAAACAACTCCACAGCGGCAAAGCCCCAGGGATTGATGAGATCCGTCCAGAAATGCTGAAAGCTCTGGGTGTGGAGGAGCTGTCTTGGTTGACACGCCTCTTTAACACTGCGTGGAAGTCTGGGACAGTGCCTAAGGAGTGGCAGACTGGGGTGGTGGTTCCCCTCTTCAAAAAGGGGGACCAGAGGGTGTGTGCCAATTACAGGGGTATCACACTTCTCAGCCTCCCTGGTAAAGTCTACTCCAAGGTGCTGGAAAGGAGGGTTCGGCCGATAGTCGAACCTCGGATTGAAGAGGAACAATGCGGTTTCCGTCCTGGTCGTGGAACAACGGATCAGATCTTTACTCTTGCAAGGATCTTGGAGGGGGCCTGGGAGTATGCCCAACCAGTCTACATGTGTTTTGTGGATCTGGAGAAGGTGTATGACCGGGTCCCCCGGCAGAAACTGTGGGAGGTGCTGCGGGAGTATGGGGTGAGGGGGTCCCTTCTCAGGGCCATCTAATCCCTGTATGACCAAAGCAAGAGCTGTGTCCGGGTTCTCGGCAGTAAGTCGGACTCGTTCCAGGTGAGGGTTGGCCTCCGCCAGGGCTGCGCTTTGTCACCAATCCTGTTTATAATATTTATGGACAGGATATTGAGGCGTAGTCGGGGAGGGGTTGCAGTTCGGTGGGCTCAGGATCTCATCGCTGCTTTTTGCAGATGATGTGGTTCTGATGGCATCATCGGCCTGTGACCTTCAGCACTCACTGGATCGGTTCGCAGCTGAGTGTGAAGCGGCTGGAATGGGGATCAGCACCTCTAAATCTGAGGCCATGGTTCTCAGCAGGAAACCGAGGGAGTGCTTTCTTCGGGTAGGGAGTGAGTCCTTACCCCAAGTGAAGGACTTTAAATACCTTGGGGTCTTGTTCGCGAGTGAAGGGACCATGGAGCGTGAGATTGGTCGGAGAATCGGAGCAGCCGGTGCGGTATTACATTCTATTTATCTCACCGTTGTGACGAAAAGAGAGCTGAGCCAGAAGGCAAAGCTTTCGATCTACCGGGCAATTTTCGTTCCTACCCTCACCTATGGTCATGAAGGCTGGGTCATGACCGAAAGAACAAGATCCAGGGTACAAGCGGCCGAAATGGGTTTCCTCAGGAGGGTGGCTGGCGTCTCCCTTAGAGATAGGGTGAGAAGCTCAGTCATCCGAGAGGAACTCGGAGTAGAGCCGCTGCTCCTTCGCGTCGAAAGGAGCCAGTTGAGGTGGTTCGGGCATCTGGTAAGGATGCCTCCTGGGCGCCTCCCTAGGGAGGTGTTCCAGGCACGTCCAGCTGGGAGGAGGCCTCGGGGAAGACCCAAGGTGGAGAGATTATATCTCCAACCTGGCCTGGGAACGCCTCGGGATCCCCCAGTCGGAGCTAGTTGATGTGGCCCGGGAATGGGAAGTTTGGGGTCCACTACTGGAGCTGCTTCCCCCGCAACCCGATACCGGATAAGCGGTCGAGGATTGATGGATGGATGGACCACCCACATAAACATCTTTTCAAGATTTGTTCACCGATTTGGCCCATACCTGTAAGTGGGCCCAATAGCACCCCCTAATGTGTGGGAAGGCCTTAACTTGGACATAGTTACTCCGATTTTCACCAGATTTGATACGCATATTGCTCCAATCATTGTGGACATATTTCCCATTTACTTTCATTAGCCCCACCCAACCAGAAGGCGGCCATTTTCACTTTATGAATTTTCATGTGTTTTACATTCTTTTGAACTCCTCCTAGGCCGTGATTTCAATCTTCTTGAATATTTGCAGGTAGTATCTACTGACACTCATGATGAAAGTTATCCAAAGAATTTTGATGCAAAAAATTTGCAAGTTACAGAGGATCAACTTCCTGTCTGGGGCTGTTGAATGAGGAAGTTGCATATCTGGCCAATATTTATTCCGATTGCCACCAAACATGACACAGTTGTTCCGCATAGCGGCTTGAGCATCCATGCCAAATCTTAAGTGAATCGGTCATTAGATGGCACTGTTAGAACTTTTTTTATTTTTTATATCTGGGAAATAATTGCCTAACTACTCGTGGTGAGTGAGTCCAATCTTCACGAAAACTTGTGTATAGACTCGGTAGATCCTCCTGAAAAGAAATCATCAAAATAATTTTGATAGCTAAAATTATGTGCAAGTCATGGAGACCAACTACTTGTAGGTGGGTGTTGCAACAGGAATGGCTGTATCTTGGCAACGGCTATTGCAATGGACACAAAACGTAACACAGTTGTTCCTCATGGGCCAATGAGGCTATGTGCCACATTTGCTGTTCATATGGCAGTGTTTTGATTTTTTTACTTAATTAGCAAGTTCCCTATGTGCCAAACCTACTATTTTTTAAATCCTTCCAAAGCGTAACTGCCATTTGCACACAACTTTGCATTTAGACTTGGTGGACCATCATGACAAAAAGTTATTTCTGTCAATTTTGATTTGATTTGCAAAAAAATTGCAAGTTACAGAGGACCAACTTCCTGTCTGGGGGAATTTGTGTATCTGGCTGTTACGCCCCAGTCTAGGGGTGTCCAGGACGCAACATGAAAAAAGGCCCCATCTTCCCCGTCCCCCAAGCGGCCACAATAGTTCTACCGTTGTCACAATGTATTTAATTCGACAGTAAACATTCAATGTCGATTATGACTCTATAAATATATATAACTAAATAAAGCTCAAGAGTGGCCTATTAAGAAAACAACAAACAAAACAATACTATCTAGAGAGTAAGAACTTAACCTAACAGACCAACATGTGGTCAAAAGAACAACAAAGACTTACCTACCTAAACTAAGAAAACAGGAGAAAAACGAATACATCTGGAGGCGCACCCTTACTCATGAAAACAGAAAAGTACTGAACTAAAATCAGTTTAACAAAGTCAACATGTGGCCGGCTGGTTGGGAGGTGAGGAGGATGAGGAATGCCTGCTGCTCCTTCCCCGCTGACGTCCGCCATCTTGCTTCCTTAAATATCCCTTACTCAGCAGCTGCCGCCAGTCATGGGTTGGGCGTGGGCTGCCTCCACCAGTCATCCGCGAGCAACAGCACAGCGCTGTTTACATACAAGAAAAGAAAACACAGGACATACGCACGGCAAAACACAAACACAACAGCAGTCGTAACACTGGCCAATATTTATTCTAACTGCCACCAAACATGACACAGTTGTTCCGCATAGCGGCTTGAGCGGCATTTTTATTAATTAGCCACATTGCAATATATCTAGCATTAATCCCATCTGCATGAAATGTTGAATTTTGAATAAAATGCTTTAAATTAAATTTATTTCACAACAAATACCTATCTGAATGGTTTGTTTATTAAATGGGGGGAAAAAAATGCCTTTTAATGAAACTCAGTGTGACTGCACGACTGTCTGTCATGGGTAACTTAGCTGGCTCCGCCCCCCCCCATAAAATCACTAACGTAGCACCATGGCTGTTGTTGGCTGGAAGATGAAAAAGATTTATTTTGTCTGAGTGCTGCGCAAATGCACTGCCACAAAGAGTGGCACCTGCCATTACCCCACGATCTGCAAATGGGTGAGGGCCTGCCCATTGCTGCTTGCAGCTTAAATTGGCTGAAATATTTACTATAATCTTGCATTTTAAGTAGTTTGTCTATTTTTTGTATGTTCAAAATAAATATTCATACATTAATTAATTTATTCATTAATTCTTGTTTTGTGTACAATTAAATATTAAATGAAGAAATGCTCTATTTAAATTTGTTATGTCCCTGGAGGTCCTCCATATTTTGTCATTCAAGTTTTCTTTAAAATATTGTCTTCTTATGCTTGTGAACCCAGTATCCCCATGTACTGAGGGTCTTGTCACACTTCTATTATCGATATTATTGATTTAATGATCAACCATCTAATACATTGATGCAAAATGAATCTATACATATATAAAATATATATATAAATACATAGAAAACATCTATACATATCTTTAAGACACGCCTTTTATTTTTTTTAATTCCCATGACACTGGTGTTACCGTTTGCACAGCCCCTTATTAAACAATGGTTGCAGCGCCCAGCTCATGACATTCATCAAACAATAGGAAGGTGCACTGTATTTTGAATTTTATTTCATTTAAGGAAATTATCTCTTAACCTCTTGGCACAAAAAACAATATTTTACTATTGCTGCCTGTTCTAATTGTTAAGTATCAAAGAGACCCTATTCATATTTAGTGTCATATTTGTACTCTTGGGGTCTACTAGAATAGGTTTCAATGATTTGATGTTCAAAAACACATTGGGCCCTATCTTGCACCTGGCACGGCGCAAAGCCCGCCAAAAGTGTCTTTCCAAGTTTAAGAAAGATGCAGTTGTCAATTTCCCTTCCAGCGCCCACTTTGTTGAAGTAGAAAATGCACCTGTGCCCATCTATGCGCTCATGGACGTGCTGATCTTTCAGGGCTGTTCAGGTGCATTCATTGCTATCTTAAGGCAGCGGAAAGTAATCGCACCATTGACCAACAAAAACCTGGTCTAAAGTCAATAACGTAGCATTTCATTGTTATTTTAACAATACATTAGTAAAATGTGCCTAGGCTTGTGCACAGTGCTCACACTATGCTTGTTACACACACAGGGCCATTAGCAGATTAAAAATAAAAATATTACAATGTGAACTAGGATGATGGTATGATCTGCATTTTACGCCAAAAACACACCTATGATTAATTAAGACACTAAGTACAACCCTTTTGAATTATGCTTTTGGCGCATGGACCCATTTTTCCGCCAATAAACTAGCAAAAGTGGATTTGTACACGCCCTAAACGCAACTGCCCTAAACAGTCTTTTCATGCCATGGGCTTAGATCATTAAAACAGGGCCCATAATGTTTCTCATACTGCCCATGGCTCCTCCCTGCTTGGACTGGGTAGCATGGCTTTGGGGACTGTGGGACCCAGCGTAGGGTTTGCTGTAGGCTTCACAGTAAAGGAATTGAGGGTCCCCAGTTCAAATACCTGCTTCCTTTTGAAGCGAACCATTGTTGAATCAAGTGGCACTTGTGTGCATGCTTTGCCTTTGTGAGTCTCAGTTTCCTGCCTCTTCTTTGCAGCTCCATTGTGTCCTTGTTTTCAAAAGCTAATTTCCTTAGCTGCATTATTGCCTTTTGGTATGTAGGTTTTGTTATTTTGGGCAAACTAAAACTGTTTGTTTTAATGGGCAAAACAAGCAAAACTATTTAGCACAAGCTAACGTTAGCAACGTAGCTAAGGCCTTACGTTACATCTGAGCACTGTGTAACAAACTAGCATAGCCACAACAATCAACACTTGGCAGTAGTAAACATTAAAACAATCCACAACAACTAGCATACTCGCAAGTTGTGATTCTAAAGCTTTGAGTTGTCCGAACAAAGTGGGAACTGACCGGTCTTTTAGGAGCAAACGCTGGGAACATCCACTGTGTGGTTCACAAATCGGTCTTTAATAAAATGAATAAAGCACAAAAAAATGCTGGAGTTCTACTGCTGAATAATAGTAGTATAAATACATTTTAGCTACTGAATCGTTATTTCTTCCTCCTTTTGAAGTAATATGCTTTCGCACTAAAAGTACACTGCAACAATCAGTACAAAACTATGTCCATGTCCTCTGCTCTAACAGGCTTTGTTTGATTATTCCATCAATTAATAATTGTTTTATTGAAGAGCAATAATATACAATAGTTTGGTTTAATTTTTGGAAAAAGAAATCTTTTTATTGCCTACATTGCTTACAATATCATCTCTCAGAAAACTAAACATTAAGTGCATTTAAGTGCCATATTACATTGTTTTCTGAAATGCAATAACCTCAAACTAAAGCACACATTAAACATACATAAACATTACCTTAAGTTGTGCAACTACAAGTTTCAACCTGAAACTGATCTGTATATAGGCATATATGTTAATATTAGTTACTCAACCTATTTTCATTTATATATTTCATTAAAATATCACACAGCTCCGTTACACTTATGCTAGTAGATTGTTGATCAGCTGTTTGTCTGTAGAGAGAGAGAGAGAGAGAGAGAGAGAGAGAGAGAGAGAGAGAGAGAGAGAGAGAGAGAGAGAGAGAGAGAGTGTGCAACAATCAGCTGTTTTTCCTAAGGGATAGTCAACAAGTTGGCTCTTTAGATCAAATTTTGGTCAACACTATGTTTTCTTGTCTTTGATTTTGATAGTTGTGTTTGGTGTAGTTTCATCTTGTTTTCTGTTGAGATGCTGAAGCATTGACGTGCTATCTTCGTGGTAAGCTATTTTGATTTTGCAGTAGACACACTGCACGAGTTTTTGTTTTACATTTGAACTGATTCCAAACTTTGGACACTTTCTGTTGTTTTCTACAGTCTGTCTCTTCTCTTAGCCCCTTACTCTTAATTTTGTAATCAGTCTTCATGGCATGTGTTGCAAGCAGCGTCAGCCCGTTGCGCAACACTAATAATCCTCTGTGCTGAAACACTGTGAGCAATACAACGTTGGTAACATTAAACAAAGCTTCGAGGCAAATCATTTTGCATCGAGGATTTTTAGTAATCGAATTATTCGATTTACTCGAATCGTTTCAGCCTTATTAGAGAGCGTGCCAAACTAGCCGCTGGGTGGACGGGCACAGCCTAGGCAGCACCTAAGGGCGCTGGCAGCACAAATTAAAAACTAGGCTAGAAACTCAAACAGCATATGGACAACACAGTCTTGTTGTCACCAGCAATGCCACAGACTCAACAGTGTTAAATTGTTGTTTTTATATTTATACATCTGTTATATACTCAAAAAACTATATAACACACAAAAAGACAGAAAAACGCCCCCAAAGCATAATAGGTGATCTTTAATAATAGACTTACAGATTTACACATAACATCATCTTTAAGTGAGCCACGCACTGTATTAAAATTAAACATATTGAATTTATTCAAATTTAAGAGGAGCAGATACAGAAATACTTTTTTGTAATAGTGGGTACATCAATAAACTACTGTTTGTTAAACTGCTTAAAAGTATTGTGTAGTTTTTTTGATAAAAAAGGAAGTGTAACTAGTTGAAAACTATGCATTATTTTGGCCTGTGACACCTTATATGTTTTTGTATTGTGCCCGCAGTCAAAAAGGTTTGGCTACCATACATAGTAATTTGGTCCATTTTGGACTAATGCTAATATTGCACTGTATACCAATAGCAAAAATTGCAAGAACAAATGGCTGTCATTGATTTTGTGACAATTTTATTTTGCCGTCAGTGCTTCAGTCAGAGGCAGTCCAACGTCTCTTCATCAACAACCTGATAGATGGGGCGCTGGCATGGCATCAAAACTTCCCCAAGCCCTTACCCTCCCCCTCCCGGTTCCTCCTCTGCTCTGTCCATGCCATCAAGAACACAAGAAGGAAGATGGAGGACAAACACTTGGCCCTGGCTGAGTTTAATCAGCTCTTTGGAATCCAGGTATAAGACTTCCACTGCAACAGTGCTTCTAACAGGTTTTATTGTCAAAACCCCTTTAAATTAATCAAATAAAATACTATACCATGTTCCAGGATGGAGTCGAGTGTGCCTACTACGCTTTGTTTGATGGTCATGGAGGAGTGGATGCTGCCACCTTTGCTGCCACACAACTCCATGTTGCTCTGAGTAAACAGGAGACACTGCGGAGTGACACAGCCACAGCCTTCAAAACTGCTCTCAAACACACTGATGACATTTTCAAGAGCAAAGCAAAGAGAGAGGTACCGATGCAGAACCGGTCTAACATCCTGAACACACAGGTTTCAGCTGACATATACTGTACATGCACTGTCATCATAATCTCAATGTACAATTAAATAATAAAAGTGGAATTTAAAGGGTAACTACGGTATTTTTTAACCTGGACCATATTTTCCCATGTCTTTGTATCTACAGTAAGTGACTGATGGGAACAACAATCTTTGAAAGTGGTCCAGTATTAAGCAAGATCGCTGCAGCTGACAGCAGCCATTGTAATAATAAGCATGATTGAGCTTATGAGGTACTTTTGCATTAATTGCAAAACATATAAGCAAGATCGCTGCAGTCAACAAAACAAGCTGCAATGTAAGGGCATCTGCGCACCTTATTTACAATGTTTTGCCACTGACATGCAGATTATTATTCTAAGTGTCTGACAACATTATTGTAAGGATTCCCGCAGAGGGCGGCCGTTCTGCTAAAGAGCAAGATCCTTTTTTAAACATAAAAACATCCATGAAATTGCCAATAACAAAAAACATGAGAAGCCGCCTTGGTTCGTTGTTCTACTTTTTTCGACAATCACTTTGGCTTGGTTGAAATAAACATTACTTACCAATTTATATGTTGGTTCTGTACATGCTAAAAGTATTTGTTATTTTCAAATATTGTTCACACATTCAAAACAGAATAGATTTCAGTCTGGTGCCTATCAAACACTGCTGATAGCAATTTTAGCTGAAAGCCTAAGCAGGGGTCTTGCTTTAGACTAGTGAACATATACAGTATTTGTATAGAGAAATCTCCGAAAGCCTTGTTTTTGTATACAAACACCAAATAAGAATGAAACAATTATACACTGTACCGTTTGAGAAAAAACTGTAAAATAGCAAAGACACCAATATGTTACATACACAGCTATAAAAAAATAAATGTGAAAAAGACTAAATCTTTACTATAGTAAAACTGCGTTCTTACTGTTTTTCAGAAAGTAATGGAGGTGAAGGGTTGCGTGAGCGTGTGAGCTGGGTGGCGTGTCCGTTTTTATTTTGTCTCCCATGTTAACAGGTTAGAGCGTGCACACTGCCTGTGTGACATGCATGTCTCATTTGTGCATACTAAAAATAGAACCAACGCCTATTTTTTACGCGACACGTGAAAAGCTGTTTATATGTCAAAATGACACAAATATAATAATAAATGACATGCTGATGTTTGAAAGTCTCTAGGTTTGACATCAATGCAGATATAAATGTAATTTTAAAAAAAAAGAAAAATGGTCCAACATCAGGTAGGCTTACAATATAGCCTCTTTATAGCTAAACAAAGTTGTTAATGTTATTGAAATAAACAGACAGCCCACTTACCCACTGCTGGTGGTCTGGATTGCAAGACACTTCTGGGATTTTAGACCATACAGTACATCATGCCAGTGAAAATCGACCCTCAGGTATGGGCAATCGCATGCCCAGATCCTCTCAATAGGTAGGGCCGTGCAGCCAGATATCACCAAAAACTGATAAAGCCTGGATACCATACCACAATTTTTAGGCTGCAATGAAGGAGTGCAGACTTTGACCAGTTGATTTTAAAGCCTGATAAAGTTCCATACTCCTTGCAGAAAGAAGAATAGAAGGTGAGGAAGAGACTGAAAGGGGTTCTCTAAAAAGACCAAAACATCGTGCAAATAGTGAAAGGTGATGCCGTGTTTTACGAATGCATATTGGTGACACTAAAAAATTAGTTTGTAACAATGAGTCTAATTTAGTGAATTCAGCTTCAAGATTTTGCAGTTAAAGTGACGTTGCCTTGAGCTTATTAGAATTGTATGGTATTGCTTTTAGTAAAACCCTTTATCACGTCCCACAATGTCCTTGGGTCGACATTAATATCTGAAATTCTGTTATAAACTGAGTGATGTAAGATTCATTTTTACAGTAGAGAGGTATTTAAGTGCCATCGAACAGCACGCTGAGGGTGGGAAAAAAAACGAAATTACCCTTTAATAATTCTATTCCTTATTTTGTCTTTACATAATAACATAATTCATATTTTTTAAATTTAAATCACAAAATTAATTTAACCAGGCTTTTAGTATCAGTGTCATATTCAAACTTGTTCTATTGGACAACCCGAAAACATAATGCCTCTGGCAATGGCTATAGTTCATGAGAATGGGATGGAGGAAAAGCCTATTTCCTCCATCCCATTCTCATGAACTATCTCTCTCACAAAATATTTTTTGGCCATGACTCAAGAATGCTAATTATGATCAAATTTCACACAAATTTCTTTATAAGATAAAGTGATGACAAAGTCAACTTTGTCTGTGTGTGTGTGTGTGTGTGTGTGTGTGTGTGTGTGTGTGTGTGTGTGTGTGTGTGTGTGTGTGTGTGTGTGTGTGTGTGTGTGTGTGTGTGTGTGTGTGTGTGTGTGTGTGTGTGTGTGTGTGTGTGTGTGTGTGTGTGTGTGTGTGTGTGTGTGTGTGTGTTAGCGTCTCCGGAGTGGCACAACGGCTGTGGCGGTGTTGATTCAAGGACAGGAGCTGACTGTGGCCTGGCTGGGAGACTCTCAAGCAATACTGGTCAGAAAGGGACAAGCTGTTACACTCATGGATCCCCATAAACCAGACAGAGAGGTAGGGTCACACACACACACACACAGCTCTCTGCTACATGGAATCCAAAAAGTAAAGTTCAGGAAATTTACACCAGGTCAATTCACAGGAATGTAGCAGAATTTAGTTTCCAACATATTTGACACAGTTATTGGATCACTTTCTGTGTGACTATCAAATTTGTGTCCTGACAAGGGAGTCTACTGTGTGTGCCTTAAAATCAGGAATGTTATTTATGTGAATAATTTGAACTTCTCCTATCCTGGAGAGGGTGTACACACAACAGCAGTGGTTTAAAGAGAGACCTTGGATGAGCCATTTTGTTCCCCACCTTGATGTTATCAAGAAGAAATTGGATTGTTTTCTTTGTTTTTGACCCGGCCTATCCCTTTGCCTATTTCGCCAAGTTATGTTTTTCTACCTGCAGGAGAACCAGAGACTTATATGACATGGTTCCAGTATTTTGCCATGCAGGCTATAAAGACTGAGGAAGTCAAGGCTGCCAGCTTTCAAGCTGGAAGAAAAAAGTCTGGTACATAAACTAGCAGCTCCCCTGGCCTCCTGTCTGTCGGCTCTACCTGTTCAGCGGGCATCCCCGACTACAAGCAGTAGTTGAGGGTACCCGCCTGGCTATTTTTCCTTGTGGAGGCCATAGACGGAGATCAACATGGATATACGCCATTCCCTACTTCAACCTCTCTTCAGCACAAAGCCCGTGCTGTCCAGCGGCCCCGAGCCCATGCTGTCTAGCGGCCCCGAGCCATGCTGTCTAGCGGCCCCAAGCCCATGCTGTCTAGCGGCCCCAAGCCCATGCTGTCCAGTGTTCCAGAGCCGACCAGTGTTCCTGAGCTGACGAGTGTTACAGAGCCTCAGTTGTCCAGTGTTCCTGAGCTGACCAGTGTTCCTGAGCTGACCAGTGTTCCTGAGCTGACCAGTGTTCCAGAGCTGACCAGTGTTCCAAAGCCTGAGCTGACGTCCAGCCGTCCAGAGTCTTTGATGGCCTCTCTCCCAGTGCCTGTGCCGATGCTCTGCACCTCAGAAACTGTGCCGTTGCCTTTGTCAGGCACCCCTGACACTTTGGCTGAATCCCATTTCTTTATCTTACCCCTACCCCTTGGCCCTCAAAACCAAGGGGTAAGGGCTAGGGGTAAAAACATACCCCTATGAAATGGGACACCACTTGGTGACATCACCATACAATATTGATCACAAACTTCCAAGATGGCGTCTCTGTTGATTGTGTGGGTTTTGATAACAGTGTCATATGCATTTATATATGTTTTAGTTATGTTATGTTCACTTTGGTGGTGCAGAGGCAGATATTATCTGTGTAATACTTAGGTCTGTTTGCAATACATATGCGCACACACACACACACACACACACACACACACACACACACACGGTGTGTTGTATATCTGTTTCAGTTATCACCGTTTTGAATGTCATTAATGTTCAGAAAAACATTTTAACAAAATTCTGTTTCTATTGCCTGATAAATTAAACATAACAGGCAAAAACATTACATTAAATATATTATATTACAGAACCATTATCCACTATTATAACCATATATATATATATATATATATATATATATATATATATATATATATATATATATATATATATATATATATATGTCACACACATAAAAAGGCATTCAAATGTGTAAAACAAAAAAAAAGACACAAGACCACAAACAAACAAATTAACTACAGCTGTTAGGATTTTCAGACCAGTCTGATGCCTGTTGGCCAGTAACCATGGACAGTAATTTGTTACAAATGATTACAATAATACAGTACCAATGCAATAATGAACGGGTAGAACATGAACACATGATTTAAGAAACTTCTGCTTGTTTTCAGCCCGAAAGTGGATCAGTTGCTGTGTTTCCTCCTGGTCCCTGTGTGATACCGGACGGTATATGTAAAGCACGTAGCAATGTATCATAGACCGTTAATATTAATATATACAGTCTACGCAATGTATACAGACCATTCAATGCAGAGAAATGCGGGACTGTTATTCAAATCAACGTTGCGTTAGCGATTAGCGTTAGCGATTAGCGTTAGCGATTAGCGTTAGCGATTAGCGTTAGCGCAAGCTAGCGATTTTTTTAAAGTTTCAATTCAGAACGTTGTTGCAAGTACATATCTACAGGACTGCATAGACCACAAAACAAGACTGTCGTAACTTTTAAATCAATTATTTAAGCCAAAAATACTTACATTTATGTGTCTTTCTGGTCGATGCAGCAGCCATTGTTGCTTCTGTGTTTTCAAGTCAGGTCGGGTTGTCACTTGCTTTCAAGGGGTATACACCACTTGATCTTTCCCCTACCCCTCGGTCACAAAAAGGATCGGGACACCACTAGGTTTCCGCGTGAACGCGCAAAAACGAGGGGAAGGGGGAAGGAGTAAGGGAGAGAAATGAGATTCAGCCTTTGTCCTTGTTGGATTACACCATCTCAACACTCTCCTTTGCTCTCCTTGTTCTTGCAAGAACTGGGATGTTTTCAGCTTCTATGAACTGCAACATGGGGCCATGCATTATCATGCTGCAACATGAGGTGATGGTCGTGGATGATTGTGTTAGAATTTTTTAGACTAACGTCGTGTTCTGTTGGATCTCTGAGGAAGGAGGCTCGGGGGTCGAATTGAGAATTTAAGAAAAAGGTTTAATGCAACAGAATGATGAGGATGATAAGACAAAGACATACACAATAACAAAGACAACATGAAACATAATAACACTGCAGCTGACAGCGGACTGATCCACGCTCCCCCTGACGGAGTCACGTGAATGCAGTCCCGAATATCCATCAATCGCACTCATTTATGCCGTGCACCCGGGGGCTGCTCCTTTTCACCTGGTGCATTCAAATCCCTTCTCATTGGTCCGTTGTTGTTATGACAACATGCCGAGCGCACCTTTGCTGTCCAATGAGAGTTAAAATGCTGGTAGACTCTGTCACTTTGGGGTCGTTTGTGGTGACAGAACAAAAGGTTCTGTCGTGTAAATGTGAAATTCTATCATCAATACAGTTGAATCAACATTGTATTGTCTTAGCCTAGACTAAGACCCCAGGGGGCTGGAGACAGTAGGCCACCTTTTGTTGCGTGGCAAGGTGTTCCTTTCCTGTCAGTGGTAATGAGGGGGGAGGTGAGGGACAGAGATAATGCATTTTTCCTAAACCTGGTTCTTTCAGACATTTTAACTTTTTTAAACTCAACAATCCCTCCTTTTTCACACCTTTGGTGTGAAAATACTATAAATGTAACTGAAAACAATGTCTTGTCTTATATGAACATAAAAATATAACCAAAAATGTAAACATCAGCTGCAAAAGTTGTAAGAAACAAACATGATTTTACAAACGATTCATTTTCTTTTGACCTCATCTGACTCCTTTTCTTGTAAACAATGCAATGTTCTTTAACACAACTGTTGCTCCTATAGCTGATATTACTCAGTGATTAGTGACTAACTTTTGAAACAAAAACAAATCAGAAGATACTAGAAGTCTTTGACCAGGTTAAAAAAACAATGGGAATTTAAATCATTTAACAGGAAGGAGAACAAAAAATCTAGGAAGGAAAAAAATCTTAAAATCTCTAAATCAAAAGAATAGCATATCAACATAAACATGTATAATCAGAAGAAAACAGATAAACTCCTAACTAAATGTAACTTTCTAATCCAAATCTGCACAATTAACCTTATACTTAATCTCAACTCTGTTTGAAGTCCAGCTTTTTGAAAGTTCCTTGTTCACTTTCGTCTAATCTGGAAACAAAGTCTTTGGGGAAAAAAAATAAAAAGTCTCAGATCGGTTCTGGTTCATTAGGCTGCATGATGTCACCGCAGCTGACCACGGCGCTTGGATATTCAGGTTCTTTACCGGTTGGATGGAAGGTGACTGAATGCACCCTCCTTATATCAACACCTTCCTTTTCCCTCCTTTTCTGAAACATCATTTGTTTCAGAAACATCAAGAGGAAAGATGATGACGCTATGCTTAATGTGCCCCTGAGTGGAACGCATCATGGAATCAGGACCCTCCCCTCACGTCCGACACCTGGTGTGGATGTCATCGCGGGTCTAACTGGGAAACATTGGGATGGACCAGCTGGGCTCCAGCACCTGGAGTTGATCTGGTCAGCAGATGTCAGCATCAGGAAGGGGACTCCAGTCTCCCTCCTCTTTGCTGACAGTGTCAGGAGCCACCACAGGAAGTCAGCAACAGCGACGCTCCAAGTTCTCTGTCGGCGTCTGGTCAGATGTTTGTTGGCCCCCTGCTGGGCTGTTGGTCCCATGCTGTGTGGGGTGTCCTTTACTGCAGGGCTGGTAGCCTAGTCAACAGCACCCAGAATAAAACTTGCTCCACCTGGATCTGGATTTCTTGAACAGCTGAAGCCATCAGTCTCTGCTTTCACCTGTGAATAAATGGTTTTGACAGACTTTCTGCTTTTCAGAAGTCATATTAGTGTTTCAATCTGGGAGGAAAGAATTGTGATATGAGTTTGTCTTCGATCTGTCCATTCATTTCTCATGGAGGGAGAAATGCTTTCCTTGATCTCTGTGTTTTCCAAAGTCCTTAACACAATGGGCAAAACTTCAGTCCAAAACACAAAAAAATATAAAATTACCCATCCAAAATCATCAGTCCATTGAAAATATACGTACATATCACCAATCCCAAATACACATATTCAAAGAATAAAACCACCGCAATTATTCACTATATAAAATTCCCAATATCTCTCAAGGAGGCTGGGCTGCTGATTGATCCTTTCAATTCAAAATTTTGACAAATTTTCCAACAGATTGCTATTTTTTGGAGCAAATTAATGTCAATATCAGTCTTGTATCACGTTCTGTGCCACAACACTCTCAGAAGAAGTTTGTTTCAACGTTCTGTGTGGCCAGCACAGAAGTTTAGCAAATTTTCATTCTCACTTTTTTTTAAAACATTTTTACAAACTAGGGAGAAAAATAAAAATCAAACCAAAGAGAAACAACAGCAGAAAAGCTACCGTCTTGACTAAAAACGTGCATCCCCACCCCTACAGAAAATCAAAAGGTTGAGTGAAAGAAAGAATAAACTCAAACAAAAGTCATGAAAAACAAATTTCAGAATGAATATAAATGCAATGAACTCAAATGTGGAAAACCTCTTATTTATCATTTCAAGTCAAAAAACAAACCAACTTTGAGTCAAAATGCCAAATATGCATTTACTAATGTGTCCATTTAAAACCCTTATAAGCTATAATTCCTCTCTGGAACTTTTCTTGTAATGTCAAGTTGCTTAAGGCAGCTCAAACTATTCCCACCACTTTTCAGTTGACTTTACTGGAATGTTTAATTTGACTTGTAATGACCTCTATCAAATCACTCTGACACAATGTTACTCAAAACACCAACCCAAAAGAATAAAAGAGAACGGAAAAAGAAAAACAGATTAATCCAAAATTCAAACGCACTTATCAATTACAAACATTTGAGAACATTACACAATGCTGAATGTCACCATGATTCTTTGATGAGCATTCACTATTAAGACTGTCTGAGTATATATATGGATGATTTAATCTGTCTGCATCGAGGTGTGAAAACCCCCAGTCCCTCCTTGGCAGTCCTTAATTAACACAGGAGACAACAAGGGAGGTTTTGAAAGAGCAAATTAACACTTAATCAGGGAGCAGGAAAAAAGATTTTAAAGTTAAACCAGACTAATGTATTCCAATCTTTGTCCCCATAGGACAACACCAAACATGAAATAGAAGATGTAATCAAATGAAACTAATTATTTTAATGTCCAGTGTTTGACAAATTTTCAACTGCTAGTTGCTCATTTATGCATTTTCTGAGGGACTCCAAATCCCTCTTTACATTGTTTCACATCCTCACAAAACATCAAGCCAGCAATTCTGTGTAGCATTTCAACATGCCACAATCTCATCAGAAATTGAACTCTCACAGTTCAATTTCATCAGAGGTAATCTATTGGGGTGTTTAAAAATAAAAATTTCTAAAAGAGATGAGGCCCTTTCCTTCTCCACTATGCAATATCAAAAATGTGATTGAAAATCTTTTCCCCTCCCCTTTGCCGCAGAGTAAAACTCAAATTTCTTTGTTTCCAATTTAATTCTCCTCTTTATGAGCCAAGTTTCTACTGCTTGAGCATGCACGTTCCCAATTCAACAAATCAAATATCCATACAATGAGTTATTTACAGTCATCATCAGCACAGCTGGAGCCGCCTTCTACCAGCTCCCAGCAACACAGCCAACCTTTGCACCAGGCTACGTTTTATCACAAAACACTCAAATTACACCACTTAAATGTTTTTACACGATTAATTATTTACAGTATTCACACTCCTAGTTTTAATTGTTCCTATTTTTTATCAACTAGATCCACTCTTGTGATCTCGATTCGCCTTCTTACTGGCTCAGAACCGAACCCTCTGTTGCAGGTTTTTTGCCTTCCGTGCAGGACTTTTAAACTAAGGAACACAATAACAAACACTAATTGTCAGCGCTGCGCTACTGTGCCCTCAGAAGAATTCCAGAGGAACAATCCACTCTCAGTGCAAGATTCCCGGAAAAACTTCTCACCTTCCGTGCAGGTTTTTTTAAAGACTAAGGTACACAAGAACAAATCAGTGTCAATTGTCCTGCAAGCTTATGCCCTCCGTGCAGGTCTTACTAAACTCAGTTGAAAAACGACAAAACAGTGCTCTGCTCTTGTGCCCTCAAAAGAATTCCCAAGAAACAATTCCCAGATCGAGACAAAAACTTTGACCTTAACTAAGTAACACAGAAAGAAAACTGCGTTCTCCTCCTGTGCCCTCAAAGAATCTACCACTCCCAGGGAAAAGTCCTCGAAAACACTTCTGACCTTCCGTGCAGGTTTTTCTAACATTAGGCAGCAAAACGAGAACTGACAAGCATTAGACTGGGACCAGCACCCGTCGTCACCGCGATGCCGGTTAATCCAGCTCCCACAATCTCACAGTCTGTTAAACTGGCTTTAAAAGAAAAGACTTGGTCTCGCATTTGCCCCTCACAGAGACTATCACTCTGTCGCCGTCCCTTATCGGTCTTTTTATCTAAAATTTAACGGGATTCTAAACCTGGCCGTCTATCGGACTTCTAAAGTGCACTAAAATTCCGGACCTTCCTTGCAGGGTTTTTTCAATTGACCTTCCTCGCAGGATTTTACATATCACATACAAACAATCAACTACACAAACACACTTGCTTAAGCTCATTCTCAACACTGCTTCAGTTGCTCATTACTTTTACAGACGTACGGCGGTGATGTCTACTGAATCTACACGTCTAAATGTTTTCACATCTACCTAAGCTATGCAGTGTTTTGATAAAACAGGGTTTCTGCTCACCTCTCAATTTTTCGGGCCCATGTGTAGATTCAGCAACTCACCATGATCCAGTCTTTTGAATTTGTCCGTCCTTTTCCTCAGAGAATCCACGTCTGGGGTCACCATCTGTTAGAATTTTTTAGACTAACGTCGTGTTCTGTTGGATCTCTGAGGAAGGAGGCTCGGGGGTCGAATTGAGAATTTAAGAAAAAGGTTTAATGCAACAGAATGATGAGGATGATAAGACAAAGACATACACAATAACAAAGACAACATGAAACATAATAACACTGCAGCTGACAGCGGACTGATCCACGCTCCCCCTGACGGAGTCACGTGAATGCAGTCCCGAATATCCATCAATCGCACTCATTTATGCCGTGCACCCGGGGGCTGCTCCTTTTCACCTGGTGCATTCAAATCCCTTCTCATTGGTCCGTTGTTGTTATGACAACATGCCGAGCGCACCTTTGCTGTCCAATGAGAGTTAAAATGCTGGTAGACTCTGTCACTTTGGGGGTCGTTTGTGGTGACAGAACAAAAGGTTCTGTCGTGTAAATGTGAAATTCTATCATCAATACAGTTGAATCAACATTGTATTGTCTTAGCCTAGACTAAGACCCCAGGGGGCTGGAGACAGTAGGCCACCTTTTGTTGCGTGGCAAGGTGTTCCTTTCCTGTCAGTGGTAATGAGGGGGGAGGTGAGGGACAGAGATAATGCATTTTTCCTAAACCTGGTTCTTTCAGACATTTTAACTTTTTTAAACTCAACAATTGGCACAGCAATGGACCTCAGGATCTTGTCACGGTATCTTTGTGCATTCAAAATGCCATCAATAAAAGGCACCTGTGTTCATTGTCCGTAACATACGCCTGCCCATACTATAACCCCACCGCCACCATTGGCCACCTGATCCACAACGTAAACCACTCACCCACACCCATCTGTCCTGTACAGTTAAAACCGGGATTCATCCATGAAGAGAACACCTCTCCAAAGTGCCAGACACCATCGTATGTGAGCATTTGCCCACTCAAGTCGATTACAACGACGAACTGCAGTCAGGTCAAGACCCCGATGAGGACGACGATCATGCAGAGGAGCTTCCCTGAGACGGTTTCTGACAGATGTGCAGAAATTCTTTGGTTTTGCAAACTGATTGTTGCAGCAGCTGTCTGGGCTGCTGGTCTCAGACGATCTTGGAGGTGAAGATGCTGGATGTGGAGGTTCTGTGCTTGTGTGGTTCCAGATCATCAACATCGGTACCAGCCTACAGCTGTCCGCTGACACGGAGTGTGGAAAGTGTGTCAAGCCTCCGGACAGGTGAAGTGAGACTCCGTTTCCTGTGCTTTCCTGTGGAAGGCTGGCTGCCCAAAATCGCACCTTACTAGCTAATTAATTAGCCTGAGTTAAATGCTAACTATCAATAAACACCAAACAGAAGGCAGTGGCTGGTGTGTTTATGTGTTTGTGTGTTGTTGTGTGTTTATTTAGGACCCTGCACAGTAGCAATTTAATTTACTCTAAATGTAAGAGAACTTGACTGAAGAATAATTATCAACATGGTCAAATCATCTCCACAATGGAGTTTAGTTCAGTTTGTTTTTCAACAGTATTTTGTTAAAAAGAAAACAGACAGGTTTTAGATTTGGCTATTTACTTATTTTACTTAGGTATATTGTTAATAATTTTGCATAGTTAATATTGTTCTTTGGTGTTCAGTTTATGCAGGTTTTTCAAAAGTTATTTAATGAAAATATCTGGTGAAAATATCCCACCCCCCCAAAAAAAGAATTGAGGTTTGAATTGTGGGTCAAAAATCGTGATACAAACCAAATCATGGGTTTGGTGTATCGTTACAGCCCTACGGCTTATGGTTGAGAAATGAATGTCAATGTCAATTCTATTTCTATAGCACATTTAAAAACAACAACAGTTGACCAAACAGGGTTGATGTCAAATACATAAATAACAAGTGTAAAAATTACTACAACCAACAACAACACTTTAAAAAATCCGAATCCAGGTTAACGAAGGTTAAAAGCTGCAGCAAAAAGGTGCGTCTTAAGCAGCGATTTAAACGTTTGTAGGGTCTGTGCAGCTTTATTATGCATGGGGAGGTTGTTCCATAGGGTGGGGGCGCCCACTGCAAAGGCTCTATCGCCCTTATTTTTTAGCTTTGATCTCGGGACATCCAAGAGCAGCTGATTTGTTGACCTCAGCATTCTGACTGGAGAATGGTAGCATAAAAGATCAGCCAGATAAGGTGGCGCTAAACCATTTAAGGCCTTAAAAACAAGCAATAAAATCTTAAAATCTATCCTATAACGGACAGGTAGCCAGTGGAGGGCGGCCAAGACTCGTGTTATGTGTTCACGCTTTTTTGTTTTAGTTAAAAGGCGAGCAGTTGCGTTTTGGACTAACTGGAGACGATTTAAAGATTTCTGATGTAGACCCATATATAAAGAATTACAATAATCCAGCCGAGCAGTGATAAAAGCATGGATGACTTTTTCAAGGTCTTTGGAAGGAAGATAGGCCTTTATTTTAGCTAGAAGTCGTAACTGGAAGAAACTGGTTTTGACAACTGCACTGATTTGTTTACTAAAAGTAAATGAAGTGTCAAAAATAAAACCAAGATTTTTAATACATTAACATTCAATTCACGGGCAACAGCTCTGGTGGACATTCCTACAGTCAGCATGTCAATTGCAAACTCTGTGGCATTGTGCTGTGAGATAAAACTGCACATGACGGTGCCAAATGTTAAAAAAGAAAATGTGGATGGTGGATCTATTTCATGCTGATGAGAAGATTTGGTTCATATAGATTTCAAAAAGTAAATAATTTTTGTTTGGAAAATTTGAGAATGGAATTTGGTGTGTTTTTTTTGTTGTTTTTTTACCTTGTAGGGCTATGTTTTTTAAATAGGTAAATTATTTAGGTTGTACTGTAAACTAACAAAGAATTGTACTGTGGTTCTTCAATTAAACACTGGTGGTCGATGAGATAAGTTGACTAATGACAGTTGCATGGCACGTTGAGTTAAAATAAAAAATAAATAAACGTGAAGATAGTTACAACAAATTGCTGCATATCTTCATATAAAATAAATGGTGGTCAGATGGTAATGTTGTTCTCTGTTGTCTTTCACTGTCCAGGATGAGAAACAGAGAATTGAGGATCTTGGTGGCTGTATCACCTTCATGGGTTGTTGGCGTGTTAATGGCACCTATGCTGTATCCAGAGCCATTGGTAAGTCAATTACAATCAACAGCAGAGAAAAACGCATATGTTTGGCATCCCCATTTTCATTTTGGGCTTAATTCATTGGCCTTTTATCATACAGTACTTTGTACTGTATGATAAACTCAAAATACTACCACAGTTTAGTCTAACTTTGAAAACATTGCCTTACAGCTGCTGACATGTTGGAGAGCATGACAATGACTTTGGAAAGAGGCAGATTGAGCTATTTATTCCTATAGCTCTGAGTAGTGACGACTTTATGATCTTCTTTAATGATAAAATTAAAACAATTAGAGATAAAATTCATCACCTTTTGCCCTCAACAACTAACAGTTCACCTTTAAACGCAGGACTACCAGACAGGACGACAAGACCTGACTTGGACTGCTTTTACCCTATTCAACAATTAATGTTAAAGGTCTCTTCAGCTAAGTCATCTACCTGTCTCTTGGACCCCATCCCAACAAGGCTACTTAAAGAAATGTTACCCGTGGTTACCACTTCATTACTAGACATGATCAATATGTCTATATTATGGTTGTAGTTGTTTGTCCTTTTGCTAGGGGGTGCTGCAGCACCCTCCACACCCCTAGTTTCTGCTGCCATGGACCCACACCCCTTTCGAAGTACATTGGTCAATAACTTGAAAATTAATTGAGATATGGTCATGCTTTATACAACTTGTAATAAACTTGATCCATTGTTGATTCACTGCAAATCTGGTGGCAAACTAGCAACACACAAACAATGCAGAGCGTGCTGTGCAGGTGCCTAGATTAGCCTACTATCACAATGTATTTCTCAACACTGAAACGTAAAATTGTCAATGAAAACCGTCAGTTTAACCCAGGCTGGACTGACAAATACTTGTTTATTTTACTGCCACATCCAAACGCCAAACCGATGTGTTTAATTTGTAATGAGTGCGTTGCAGTACTTAAAGATTACAATCTGCGGAGGCACCAAGCTGAGAAACACCAGACTTTCCGCACCAATTTCCCTGAGGGGTCTCAAGAGGGCTGCAAAAGTACAGAGTTTATTTACATCTTACAACCAGAGCAGTGCTACCATGGTGCGGTCATTCACAGCCCAAGAGCCCATGCCATCCCAGCGATCATTATGGGAAATGTACGGTCTCTGGGGAATAAGACGGACGAACTTGCGGCGCTCATCAAAACCCAGAGGGAGTTCCGCGAGTGCAGCTTGCTGTGTTTTACCGAGACATGGCTGCACTCGCACATCCCGGACTATGGTGTGGCGGTACCTGGCTTTTTGACCGTTCGGGTGGACAGGAACGTTATAGAAAGCGGTGAGAAGAATGGAGGGGGGTTGCACTGTATGTGAGTGAAAAGTGGTGCAACCCTGGACACGTGAGTGTGAAGGAATGTTTCTGTAGCCCGGACATTGAACTGCTGGCTGTGGGGTTTTGTCCGTACTATCTACCGAGGGAGTTTACGTCCGCTATAAGATCGCTGTCTACATTCCACGATCTACTGATGATACGGTCTCGCAACTCCAGACGCAGCAGCCAAACCGCTTTACATTCACACCTGGCCAGGTGAAGAGACAGCCAGTGAGATTTCTCCCGTGCACTCAACACCATCCAGCCACTTACTAGATCAGAAGCTGCTGGTGATGGGTGTCGGTGCGTCCATAGTCTTCTGGATCACTGACTACCTGACAGGCAGAACACAGTTTGTCTGTCTGGACCATGTTTTGTCTGATGTGGTGGTGAGTGGTACGGGGGCTCCACAGGGGACTGTGCTGTCTCCTTTTCTGTTCACCTTATACACCACAGACTTCCAGTACAACTCAGTCATGTCACCTACAGAAGTTTTCTGATGACTCTGCAGTTGTTGGGTGTATAAGGGATAGACAGGAAGGAGAGTACAGAGCGCTGGTGGATGACTTTGTGGAGTGGTCTGGTAAGAATCACCTGCTGCTGATAAGACCAGAGAGATGGTGATCGACTTCAGGAGGAAGGGAACGGCTCTGCAGCCGCTTTGCATCCTGGGAAGAGACATGGACATGGTGGAGGAGTACAGATACCTGGGTGTCAACATCGACAACAGTCTGAGCTGGAAGATCAACAGCACTGCTGTTTACAAGAAGGGGATGAGCAGACTCTATTTCCTAAGGAAGCTGAGATCCTTCAACGTGTGCAGCAGAATGTTGGAGATGTTCTACCAGTCAGTTGTGGCCAGCGCTCTGTTCTCCTCCACCATCTGCTGGGGGGGGGGGCAGCATCAGAGCCAGCGACACAAACAGACTGAACAAACTGATCAGGAAGCCTGGCTCCGTGATTGGCTGTTTTCTGAGCGACATATTCAAACAGCTGAATGATCTCAATTTGGGACTACAAGGCAGAGACAAAACTGTCATTGACCTTGTGGAACAGATGCGTGCATTCCAAGTTAAACTGGACCTTTTTGGATCCGATTTGAGCACAGGCCGAATGCTGCATTTTACGACACTCTGCAAATGCATCTCATCCCCAACATTAAGAAAGTAGCGATAGTCATGCTCAGTATGTTTGGATCAACATAAACATGTGAGTCAAGTTTTTCACACATGAATTCCATAAAAAGCAACTCCCTTTGCTCCCTGACTGACCGTACCCTCCACCAATGCCTTTGGATTGCATTAACAACTTACGAGCCTAAAGTTACTGCTCTTGTTCAAAACTAAAAAATTGCATTTCTCCCACTAAGTCAGCAGGGTAACTGTAGCCTACGTCAATATGTGTGCTGTGTAACAAAGGCATGCTTAATCACACGTGGTGATTTAAAATATGTTCCCTCAGTGTGCAGTAGTACACCTGGTATTCATGTGTTATAGTTGTGAATACTGTTTAATTTTATGCACCTTGAGATGTTCTTGGGTCAAATGTGTTTCAAGATGTATATTTTGTTTCAAAAGGAAACTTGTGTAACTATGTAGCCTAGATAGGCCTGGGCAAGAGATGCCTATAGATCAGTTTTCTTTCTTCTTCTGTAAATGGACAAAGTAGGGTCTACCTCAGATTTTGTTCTTGTGCTTTAATTGTTTTCTATGCACTTTTTGCTGTGCAAACTGAACAAAGTTGAAAGAGAAGCAATGAATACCCCTTACATGTTTTTCAATACATTTGTTTGTGTTGCTTTTAAAATTTGTCATTGCGAGCTGCTTCGCCGCTGAAATGACTGGCCCAGCTAACCTTCTTGGTTTGAAAATCGGCCCAACTGAATTTGTAATTGAATAGCCCTGGTGTAGGAGGAGATCTCAAAAATGTGTTTTTCAAAAAATTCAAAATGGTGGAATCATTTTCAAGGCAGACCTTAATGATCCTTAAAGCTTTTTTGTAGAGCACATTAAGCTGCACCTTCAATCGGACTTACAGGGGCGTGGCCTTTCATAGTTTCGGCATTTTGAAGCCGTAATTACAGCTCCACCATGTTGTCGATTGGGTTCATATTTCTATAGTAGTACATGTACATGAAGTACAGGTAAAAGCCAGTAAATTAGAATATTTTGAAAAACTTGATTTATTTCAGTAATTGCATTCAAAAGGTGTAACTTGTACATTATATTTATTCATTGCACACAGACTGATGCATTCAAATGTTTATTTCATTTAATTTTGATGATTTGAAGTGGCAACAAATGAAAATCCAAAATTCCGTGTGTCACAAAATTAGAATATTACTTAAGGCTAATACAAAAAAGGGAGTTTTTAGAAATGTTGGCCAACTGAAAAGTAAGAAAATGAAAAATATGAGCATGTACAATACTCAATACTTGGTTGGAGCTCCTTTTGCCTCAATTACTGCATTAATGCGGCGTGGCATGGAGTCGATGAGTTTCTGGCACTGCTCAGGTGTTATGAGAGCCCAGGTTGCTCTGATAGTGGCCTTCAACTCTTCTGCGTTTTGGGTCTGGCATTCTGCATCTTCCTTTTCACAATACCCCACAGATTTTCTATGGGGCTAAGGTCAGGGAGTTGGCTGGCCAATTTAGAACAGAAATACCATGGTCCGTAAACCAGGCACGGGTAGATTTTGCGCTGTGTGCAGGCGCCAAGTCCTGTTGGAACCTGAAATCTCCATCTCCATAGAGCAGGTCAGCAGCAGGAAGCATGAAGTGCTCTAAAACTTGCTGGTAGACGGCTGCGTTGACCCTGGATCTCAGGAAACAGAGTGGACCGACACCAGCAGATGACATGGCACCGCAAACCATCACTGATGGTGGAAACTTTACACTAAACTTCAGGCAACGTGGATCCTGTGCCTCTCCTGTCTTCCTCCAGACTCTGGGACCTCGATTTCCAAAGGAAATGCAAAATTTGCTTTCGTCAGAAAACATGACTTTGGACCACTCAGCAGCAGTCCAGCTCTTTTTTCCTTAGCCCAGGTGAGACGCTTTTCGCGCTGTTTCTTGGTCAACAGTGGCTTGACACGAGGTATGCGGCAGTTGAAACCCATGTCTTTCAAGCGTCTCTTGGTGGTGGATCTTGAAGCACTGACTCCAGCAGCTGTCCACACCCTTTTTCACAATCTTGACTAGGCGCGGTGATCCCTATCGCTTGTACACTTTTTCTGACCACAGTTTTTCCTTCCCTTTGCCTCTCTATTAATGTGTTTGGACACAGAGCTCTGAGAACAGCCAGCCTCTTCAGCAATAACCTTTTGTGTCTTTCCCTCCTTGTGCAATGTGTCGATGGTCGCCTTTTGGACAGCTGTCAAATCTGAAGTCTTCCCCATGTTTGTGTAGGCTTCAGAACTGGACTGAGAGACCATTTAAAGCCCTTTGCAGGTGTTTTGAGTTAATCAGCTGATTACTTTGTGGCACCAGGTGTCTTCAAAATGTAACCCTTACACAATATTCTAATTTTGTGACACACGGAATTTTGGATTTTCATTTGTTGCCACTTCAAATCATCAAAATTAAATGAAATAAACATTTGAATGCATCAGTCTGTGTGCAATGAATAAATATAATGTACAAGTTACACCTTTTGAATGCAATTACTGAAATAAATCAAGTTTTTCAAAATATTCTAATTTACTGGCTTTTACCTGTACATGCACACCATTTCCAGTTATTCCCCCATGTTTCGTGTTTCTAGCTCATTCCAGCTCACAGGAATTTGAGCCGGCGTGGCAGGCAACAAATAATAATAACTGAAACAGACAAACATGGAAGGGTTCTACCGCTTTGCGGTTTGAACCCTAATTATTAAACCTGGAGGATTGAGTCACTGTATGGCAGTGCTGTTCGGTTTAGCTAAAGTTGCTAACCACACATCCCATTCCTCCTCCAGGTGACTTTGACCAGAAGCCCTATGTGTCTGGAGATGCCGACTGCTCAACAACCCAGCTGTGCGGGGATGAGGACTATGTGTTGCTGGCGTGCGATGGCTTTTTTGATGCAGTCAAACCTTCAGAGGTCCCTCATATGGTCTTGGATGCACTCCATCTGTCTTGTGACCCCGAGGGCAGGGCAGACACTCCGCTGGAACAGTCTGAGGACACTGCTGCACTGAGAGTTGCTCAACAGTTGGTAGGTCACGCTAAGGCAGCTGGTTCTAGTGATAACATCACAGTGATGCTGGTGTTTCTGCGTCCACCGCAGCAGCTGCTGGCTCAAAACTCCAGCACAGGACCTGCACAAGCTACTCAGGACTCCTCACAAGATGCACCACAGCAGTAAAGAAGGAGGTTTGCTGCCCCAACACCACTGTGCCAAACCACTGGCTGACTCAGCATTTTCTTTTTCATTTCCAAGCTGTCAGACATCCGACTGACAAAGCTCATTCAATACTAACAAAACACATGAACGTAGCAGGCTTTAGTCACATTATGTCACTGCTTTGGAGTAAAAGTGTTGATTTTTGAGTTTTTGAACAAGATCATTGGAAAAGGTTTGTTAGATTATGCAGGCCTAGTGAGCTGTGGTGGGTGAGCCTCCTGAGACCCTGAACATGTTCCTTCCTCCTCCTTTGTTAATTAGTTTGTGATTATTTGAATGTTCAAGGAAATACACCATTGTGTGTGTGTGTGTGTGTGTGTGTGTGTGCATGCCGTTTGTTTATATGAGAAATTAACTTAAACACCTTGAAAATGCCTTTTGTTCTGTGCTGTGTTTCAGGGATACTTTCAGTGTTCAGTGTTACAATTAAATCCTTCTAGTAACTATCAACTTTCTCAACTTTAGTTTATAAAATGTCTATAGGCCTACAGGAACTGATATCAGACTATTGAGAGCATTTGCACTGTGCAACGTGCAGGAAATTAGTTGGATTAAGTCAGTACATTTTGCAACTAGAATGAAACTGATAGTTTGTTGAATCTATGGTCCTAATAGGTCCTGCTATTTCTGGGCTTTATCCAGAAAGAACAAAATTGCATAGCAATCAGAGAGAGGCATTGGTGTTTTGTTTAAAATTAACACTAACTATATAAGCTTGTCATGCGTTAATGTGCAACCTGTTGCTTGATTTACTGAATCATACTCTGACAGTATTTGTTTGTTTTTTTATCTTTGACAGTTCTTAATCGCATCTTATTGAGAACAACATTATAGATATATCTGTTGTAATGCTTTTGTAATCTTCTGAATCACTGACAATGCTGTGTGCTGTTTATGATATTTGGTATCTACAGCTGAATTATAAGCAATGAGAATAAAAACTGAAAACAAATATGTGTGTTAATATTTTAAACCAACATGATTAGATTTAAAAAAAAATTTAAAAAAAGTTTGTTTGCACAGGTTAAGGTTATGGGGTATGTTACCTCGGTAGGGTAACTAATATATAACACAAATAAATTACACTGTTGTATAACAAGTACAAACATTGATATCATAAATTGTAAAGTTTGATGAAACAAGGATATTTTTGAGGAGGTACATTTTATAAAGGGTTGTAGAAAATTTACCCTCCCATTTATGAGAAATAAGGATAGAATGATAACAAAGAATCAAAGGATGTAAGAACATTGATTTCCACAAAATATCTTACACTAAATAAAGTTACATTATTACTGACATAATAATTGTTCAATTCAAGTTCTCATAATTATAATGAAATTAGTTGGTGAGACTTGAAACTTGTCATTATTCACATTCTCAAGTGATATTTCTGGTGACTCCTTTGCAATTGCAGCCACCAACATAATGAAGTTTGATTTCCTGTAGTAAATAGACAAATATAAATCTCAATAAAACTGGCAAGGTCCTGAGCTCGGCATTCAACTTTAAATTTAATCCTTTTTTAGCATGCAGAATACAAATACATAAATATCTTCCTAAACTCATATAATTTTAGTCAAGTCACTTAGAAAAATATATAACGCCTTTGCAGGGCATTTTGTTAAGTTTAAAAACGATGGTTAATTGCACAAACAAGTCAGCTAACTCAACTGCTAGCAAGAAAGGTGCTAGCTCTCAAACTGAAGCTGATGCGCCACTAATTTCTTCAAAATCTGTCAAAATTACGTCAGTGAATCATTGGGCACAAAACTGGATACTCAGACGGCTGCCCTTCATCAAGAAATAGCTTCCATTTGTCAAGAGTTGCTTACCAGCGTCAACTCTCTACAGTCTGTTAACTCTCAGAACACCAAACATATTGACAACCTGGAGTTGTCATGACTCTGCAGACACTACAGTGAAAAGATTGCAATCATAAGTGTGCAGTCTGACAGAGAAAGCCGCAGCCAGAATATCCGCCTAATTGGAATAGAGGAAGATAAAGAAGGAGACAACCCGCGGCAATTTGGTGAGGCTGCATTGAACTGTTGTTTGCCATGGTTGTTATAGTTACCATTTACAGACCATAATATGGAATGGTGATTTTTTTTTTTTTACCAGATCTACTTCATATGTATCCCATTACTCATAATTAATAGCCACCCACCAGCCAATCAGAAATGTATGTCTTCTCTCTGGGTGATAATGACTGGCAAACTCCAAGTCAAAATAAATAAGATTTCACAATGATTGTTTTACATTAACAAGACTGGACAAAGAAAACTGAGTCATTAGTTCACAAGTTCGCCCAGCCACATAACTACTATAGACTTTACAACCCCTGGTAGCTGGCCTTGGTCCTGAAATGCTAAAGCAGAGCTAACTAGAGAGCGATGTCCACTGGCACCCCCCTGTGGATAAACGGAAAAACAGTATTATAGAACTTACAAAGTCCTTCTGCTACGCATTTTGGGCAATTATCTGGCATCTCTTTTGGGTAGAACTGTGCATGCGCAAGGCTTCACGACACTAACCACGCTCCAGCGGTGAGCTCAAAACACATGATTGAAACAATGTATTGACAACTTGAGACAAGTTACATAGGGGATACACAACATATCGCCTTGATGTTTTGGGTATCTCCTATGTAACTTTTGCTAGAAAACAGCAGAGCTCTCCATATTATCTTGGGTTGTTTATTGTGACCTGGTAAACACAGAAAAACAGCCTGATAGTTTGGGTACCTAATAACTAATGGTTTATAGTTTAATAGTTTATTTGAACATTTAAAAAAACAAAGTAAAAGATTTATATTCATGCATACATATATAATAAATGACAGATAAATAAGGCCATGTACTTCTCAGCACAATCTTCCAAAATTGAAAGTCATTCAAACAAAAACAAAATTCCCATGTTCAAAAAGGAGTAGGAAGAAGTTGATAAACAACTTATCAGGTCCGACCCCCATTCTCTACTTTTATCCTTTAGTAAATCTTATGATTCAGTTATTTACACATCATAGACACAGATGCATACATACATATCTACACACATTTACACTGTTTTTGTTTCTTCCTTCTTTTTTCTTCACCATCTAGCTATAGCAGATTAAATAAAAACACATCCATACTAGACTTAGTATATAGATATATTAGTTAATATATATAGATATATCAGTATATAAATATACTAGTATATAAATGCCAAGAAACCATACAGTCATTATACAACACTATCACTTTAAGTCCTTTTTGTATCCCTTTAATATATTCCTTTTAAATAATCTCTTGAAATTGCTCATTGTTGTACATGATTTCATCTCTTCACTGCCGCTGTTCCATAAAGTAACTCCTTTATTTGTGATGCAGTGATATTTAGCATTTGTTCTTATGTTTCTTTTTATATACAAATGTTCCTCTTAAGTGATGTTTTCTCTTTCTTATTTAAAACATCCCTTGTATACTGTTCAATAGCTGATGATTATTTATTTTGTACATTATTTGTGCAGTTTTAAAGTCAACAATATCTCTGAATTTTAGTGCTTTAAATTTAATAAACAATGGATTAGTTTGTGCTCTATAAGTGGTTTTATTTACAATTCTTAAGGCTCTCTTTTGAAGAATGAATTCAGTGTTCGTTTTGTGTTTCCCCATACCTCCAAACAGTATGGAAGTATGAAGGAACAATACAGCATGTAAAAATGAGCATTGATTTAATAAATAATTGGTTTTATGCAGTATAGCAAATGATTTGGAAATTTTGCCATTAATATAGTGTATATGTCGCTTCCAACATAATTTTTCATCGATTATCACTCCCAGAAATTTAAGTTATTTTACTCTTTCAATTTCAATATCATTTATCATAGGTTTTTTTTGTGTAAAATTGTGCCACGATTACCAAAAATTATAAATTTAGTTTTAATTAAGTTTAGTGTTTTTCATTAGCATCAAACCAGGTCTTCATCTTTTTTTAATTCATTTTCTGCTGTATCCAAGAGTTGTTCCAAATTTTCCCCAGAACAGATTAAATTAGTATCATCATCAAATAAAATGGTTGTCAGTGTTTTTGACACCTCCCATACATTATTTATATACAAGTTAAACAACAATGGTCCCAACACTGACCACAGGTGATTTTCTTTACCTTTGATTTATGTTTTTGCAATTCAACATATTGTGTTCTGTTCTGTAAGTAGCTAAATAGCTACTTACAGAACAGAACAGTGCAGTCCCCTTAATTCCAAATTTGTGTAATTTCATGATCAGTAAATTGTGGTCTACTGTATCAAATGCCTTCTTAAGATCCAAGAATGTCCCCACTGCATATTTTTTCATAAATATTTATTTATTTATGTTTTTCACCATCCTTATATATTGGTATCACCTTTGCCATTTTCATTTTATCTGAAAAGACTTTTCAGAGATTGATTACATACATGCGTTAGAGGTTTGACAAGACAGCCAACTTTGGACCATAAACATGTCAATACCATTACAGTAGTGGACTTTTTACTCCTAAAGTTGTTAACAATCTCAATAATTTCTTATAGATTCATTAATATTTACATTCTTGCTTAACCCATCATTTATACTGCCAGTCTTTGTAAACTCATATGGTAGACAGGTGAAAAAAGCGGTTAATTGAAAAGCCATATTAAACTAAATTAAATTAAAACAGAAATCACGTTAGGAGGAGGATAGATAAGCCTATCAGTCGGCCTATATGCAGCTGTGGTACATGACAATATGGTACTTTGAAAAACTCTGTTGATTAATCCACAATGTTAAACAATTCACACGTCGCCTCAATGTAACAGACAAGTACACATATTTATGTAGATAAATGAGACCCATGCTACTATGGAACTATGTTCCATTTAACAGGTAAATTCAAAGTGCAGCAGTTAAACTCTCCCCTGAGTACACATGCACTCCCCCAGCCAGGGGATACAAATCCTGGCGGGGATAAGTACATTGGCATGACACCGGGGCTATCGGCTAGTAGCTAATATTAGCAGTAGCTAGCATGGATGTATTAAGAGAACACTAACACAGCTAACATAGCTATATGATTACTTAAAGTTACTACAGGCATAGTAGAACTGTATGCTCTAAAGCCTGTAACGTTGATTAGATATGAAGGGAAACTCTGTTCCAGAGCTGCCAACTTTTCCAAAAACCTTGGATGAGATTTTGGGGGCCAACCCATATTTTGCCGCATACAAAGCGATTTCTTTGGCTCTTTCAGCATCATTATCCTTCAGGGTATAAATTGGGATTTGTTATGTGTGGGGGGATGGGCCCCCCCCCCCAGGAATATTTTTTGAAAAATAAACCATTAAATGGCACTTTCTGGAGAGTTTTGTGCAAAAAAGGGAGGAATAAAGTCTTACATGATATGTGCAAAATTGTAGGGTTAGGAGCCTTAGCATTGTTGGAGTATCAACAGGTATTAGGGCATTTACATTAATGTTAATCATTCATCACTTGATTACACATTGTATTACCTTCTTATGATATAAGAAGTGACCCAGACAATGTACCAAACATAATGAGCCACATGAAGAGACAGTGCAGCATATGTCAGTAGCAACAGCACATTTGAGAACATTTGGGTCTGTGGTGAACAGGTCCACCTCACACAAATTTCCTTCTCCCATTCTCTCTCTTGACTACCCCGACCCCCATACACACACACACACACACATACATGGTTCTTGGTGTAGGGACTAGGGACCCAGAGTTAAATTAATGTTGGTCTACCAGAGGGATCAACTAGGACCACTGCAATTCTAAAGAATGAGAACCACTGATTTACATAAATTCTAATCGTTTAACCTTTGTGCCAACACAGCAAAAAGTCCAGTGTTGAATTAACTCCCACAGAGTTGATTTCAACACTTTTTGAGGGTTTATATAGGTCCACACTCTCCAGAGTTAAATTAACACTTTCAAAATAGTTAAACAATTAACACTCTGCCAGAGTTGCTTTTTTAACTTAAAACAGAGTTATGCTAACACTGAGGGATTAAACAACTAACACTGCTCTGAGTTAATTTTTTTTTAAACTATTTTGGTAGGGTTAATTTCACTCCCTAAAGTGTCAATTATCTACTCTGAAAAAATGTTAAAATTAATTGTAAATTTATCCAAGAATTAATCACAATAAACAATCATTTTCAAAAACATTTATTTGTGCCTTTTCTCCCTTGCAGTCAGTTGAATTAAAACATTGTGAATGAAGATATAATGTACATACTTTCATCTGAAACATTGTAGGAGCTTTGAATATCAAACGGTTTATGAAATTTAAGCTCAGACATTTTTAGTAGACATCTTTCCGCACTTTGTAAAACTCTGAATGCATGATGATGGTCATCAAAATTCTCTGTAAATAGCTTGTTTGTCAAAAAGAAAATCTGATCTTCAACCAAAAGTACATCACTTATTTGACAAAAGACTGGCATGTCTTCTTCCATTGCACTGCAAATAACTAGTCCAGCTTTATACTCTACACCATCAACTTTAACCCAACTAGTTGAGAAAACATCTTTTGACAAGATTGTTTCAAACATTTCATTGTTGACCACATTCTCATCTCTGAAGAAAAAAGATTTAATTGGCCCATACTCATTTTGTTTGAGGGTTAACATTTCCCAGTGATAAGCAATGGCCATCTGATGCTTTTTAGCAAGCGATTTGGTTATGTTTTTGAAATTTTTAAAACAATCTTTAAACAGCTTGTGTTTGGCCTCAAACCTCATACACCACGTATATAATAAGGGGCCAATTTTCTTATAGACGACGGGTAATGGATCATAAAATGATGCTTAGGTATCAGGTTTCTATGTGGATACAAGTGCTTAAATAGTTTGTGGTGGTCAACAATCAAATGTTTTAAATATATTGTCATACCTAGAGTGAGAGAAGGTGAAAAAACTATATTCATTATTTGAAGTAACAACAGTAACAAATTCCAGTTTTTGTTTCCTGCAGGAATAATGTCACCAAACAACAGTGGGATGTTTTTCACAAGACATAATGTCTGAATAGAATTCAAACCAATGCCATTGCCAGCACTCTCCAAAATAATCTTTGTAGGACGATTTTTTTGTTCTAAAAATCCATAATCAAAACCATATATCCTGGAAAGCAAATCCTGTTCTGACATAAAGTGTTGTGTGAGATATCCAAAAAGCAATTTGATCTCATACTGAACCACACCCTCAAGAAGATCATGCATGATATCAAATGAATAGTTATTACAAACATGAAAATACTTCAATGAATAAAGTATAGATCTTTTTTTTAAACCATAAAGTGACTTCAATTGTGGGTTTTCCTGGAGAGACTGGCAATTTATTTCAAACATATCTTTTCCACGAAGGATCACCTTAGGATCATCCTCACTGTATACCATTTGACAATCATTCTTCTCAATCAAACAAAGGCGACAAAAATGACGGCTACTGAATGTCTCATTAAAACCAAGAATTGTGTGCATCCCTAGATTATCTCCAGTGATCTGACGATTATACCATATACCTGCTCATCTGAAAATGGAAGACTTAGCCCTTGGCTTTCTAGTTTTTTCAAATCATTTATTAACGGTTCTAGTATAACATCAAAACCATACTTGTGCAGACTTGTGTATGAAAAAGTGTTACCAAATGAATGTTCATCAAAACCGAATTAAATTAAGGGGGCAAGTTTCTTACAACAAAATAAAGACAGCTAATTTTGTGAATTCCACGTTTGGAGCCAAGGGGATTGGCTGTTTCAAAATCTTCATAATATAGTTGGATTTGTAATGCATGTCTATTAGCTGTAAAAAAAAAAATGGTGGGTTTTAAAATAACTTCCATCAAAAAAGTCAGTGTCAGGCTCTGATCTACACTCTCTCTTTAGCAAAACACAAATGTCTGGATTTCTGCACATGAACTTCAATGTTTCTAAAATCGGCACATATATAAAAGTATCTTTCACAGGTACTTGATCATAAGTACCAGATTTCTGATTTCGCCTGTGATCTCACTCCCAGTGTTATTTCTACTGGCTCAACAACTCCCCATTTTTGGTGGAAGTATTTATTTTGTTTCCATTCTGTATTTTCATGGGTTTTCATAATCTTCAAAAGATTCATTTATACTAGATATGTTGGGGTCAGTTATAGGTAAAGCAGAAATAGCTGTATGCTTTGCTTGTGATCGAATCTCACTTGTTAGTTCTTCCAAATCTCCTACAATTGAGGATAACAAACTGTTGGAAATCCCACTCCCCTGTAATTTGCCCACGATGGATGCACACATTTCTTTAGTTGGATCTTTAGTAAGTCCTGAATCATAGCTCTCAGAAGAAACATTGGAAGAGCTACATTGATTTTGTGGATTAAATTTGTCCTCCAAAGCATGTGCCTGAGATGAAGTTGCAACTGGCTCACTAGATGAACATGCAACAGTTGAAGTTTGAGCAATTTGCTGAACATTGCTATGAACACTATTAAGGTGCTTCCGAAAACCTGTATATGTTTGGAACTGATGCCTACAGCCTTGCTGAGAACAAAACAATTTGAACTTGGGTCCAGGATAGTAACCATGTTCAACTCTTAAATGTGAAATCAACTGCTGACTGCTGGGATAATTTTTCTGACACAGGAAACAGGTCAACATTTTATAGCGTCTTACTCACAGGGTGCTGGCTGGTTAAGCAGTCTCGCTCTCAAGTCTTTAACTCTGGGTGACTCCTTCATTTTCCCCACATCAATGTTATACACTGTTGTCTGCAGGAATGTGTAAAAATTCACAAGTGCCACATCGTAAGACAAATTAAACACAAAATGTGCTTTGAAAAGTTCATCACATGCCCCGAGGGAGCAGTTTGCCTTGCATGGGATGAGATGCTTATCCATGGTGATGTAGAACCTGTCAATCTTGCTCTTCTGTCGCCCAACAGCAAGGAGGTACGGCTGCCGACCCTGCTGGTTGTGGAGATGCTCTTCCAAACTGCAGCATGACTAGGGTTGAGAACAGAAAACTGAAAATTAGACACAAGAAAAATGTGCAGCCAAAGAGAAAACTACATTATAGAAGTGATTATTCAAACATCTTTTCATTGGCTAGTGCTAGATGGGAATGACTTAATTACAATTCCATCCACTTTTTTAACAACCCTCATTTACACATGTGGCTAAGAAGGTGACATGACAAATTATTATCATCACCTTAATTATATAATTACCTTATGAAAGACAACAAGTCTCTCAACTGCATCACATGCACTAATTTTTGGAGACTTCAGTCCACCTGGAAGTGGTGTAAGGAGATGTAACAGCAACAACAGGGAAGCCATTTCTTGGTCATAGGCTGAGGACAAAGAGTCACAAGAAATAACTGAAAACTCTTCAAATGGAATACTTTTCAAGTTTAAATGAGAACAGGGAGGCATCATGAGAATGTTTTAAACCGTCATCCATCTATTAGTCACATTTATCCCAAAAATCAGATCAACGTTCAGAGATGCACAGATTAATGAAATGAAATATTATTGCAGTTATAGTTTAACTGTAATTATAGCAGATTTATTAAAACAAAAACAATTAAATAACTCACTTGTTGCCTCATCAAGATCACTTCCTGGGGGACTTTCTGCTGACTGCACCAAGCGACACAACTCTGGTGTTGAGGTGAGCCGCTTAGCCTCTTTTATGACATTTGGCTTGAAGAACAAATCCCATTTCTGAAGCAGCCTGGAGGATGTGTCGTCATCAAATAGGAGAGTAAAGTCTTGGTCCACCTTTAAGAAAGAAGATATTAAACTACTATTTCAGGAAATACTTTCAATTTTCAAGCCATTCTAAACATCTCATCCCAAACGTACCAATCCTTTTGTATCCAGGAATCTTGGGAAGCTGGAGAGGATATCAACACTTCTGCCTGGGTCATTAACAAGCTTCTGACGGTGCTGAAAGGTCTCCCTCATCTTCTGGAAAACCAGGGAATTGTCTGTGGTATGGTTGAGCAAAGACATGGCCTCTTGGCAAGCATCACCATCAAGCTGCCTTTCAACATTAACAGTCCTTTGGAAATTTGGGCCCCCTGGAGAAAAGTCAATTGGGCTATTTGGTGGCAATGCAGATCCTTGACGAATCTTCCTCTGGACTGTTTTCAGACGCCAAGAAATGTATCCTGTGCTGCTTGCAGCATCACAGAAGTGTTCCTGAAATGAAAAAAAGAAAAGAAATGCATAATGAGAAATCTCACAGAATTCAAGTATCAATGTCGTCCACACAGTTTTGTGTCACAACATGACATGAAAGTGTTAACAATAACAATGCCTATTACATAGTCCTTCTTGGAGTACGGATCCTTGAGGGAAGGGAACAACATCACTATCCCATGTGCATAATCTTCTCTGATTGCTTTAGTGGGGTGGTACCTGAGAGGAGACATTAAATTAGTACATTTATGCAATGGCCATATAGTTATTTTGCACAAATAAAAACAATGTAAAACAAACATACCCATGCTTGTCAGTCATGTGAACCACGAGGATGTTAACCATTTTTCTTCTTGCAGCATCTGTTAGGGTTTCTGTTGTTTGGTACTCCTGTGTACTTCTTCACCCCCAGACTTGCCTTTTAGCACAGCTTCAATCAACTAATAAAAA
The DNA here is from genome assembly GCA_013375575.1 of Percina caprodes. NCBI lineage: Eukaryota > Metazoa > Chordata > Actinopteri > Perciformes > Percidae > Percina > Percina caprodes. Next base: position 101,169 of record JABXJD010000099.1, on the reverse strand, counting down.
ACAAGAACATTAGAATACAAAACATGGTGATAAACAGCTTTTCTAGAGACTCAGAGTGAAAAAATGTAACAGCATTAAGAAACCTGTTTAGCAGACACAGCATCACGTGTATCCTCAATTCTTTGTCTCTTCCTAGGGACTTCATCTAGGATTATAGTTGATGCACTTGAGCTGAAGCTTGAGTCAGACATCTCAGAAGCAGAAGAATCAGAGAATTCTAAAGGAATAGAAAAAATGCAAATAATTATATTATGTAAGGTGTAGAGTGCTTTATTACACTTGCCTTGATATCTCACCCTGATCTGAGAAAACTGTCAGCACCACATTGCCTTGTCCAATGAGGTCGCTGAATATTTCTGCATCAACTTCTGTCCCTGTTGCATCCTTGTATATAACATTTGCATCAGGTGGCAGGCAAAATCTCTCGATGACTGGAAAAGATAGTAAGGTCAAGCTGAATGTGCCTTTGAAGTCAGCACAGTTTCTTTTCTCATAGCCAATTACTGTGCACGTTAAATACATACATCCACCATTGTATAGTCCTTAAATAGACGTAGAGCATTTTTCCCTCACATAACCCATTCCCTCGTAAGTCCAAATTAAAAAATTGATGATTGGCTTTTTTATTGACTGTTTTGGTGTATATTTACACCTGCATATTTACACTGAAGCACACATAACAGATATTTAGCAATTGAACCCCATTTACCATATAAAAGAGTCTGATAAAGGCATGTAAAGAAATGGGTGTGGTTTAAAACCTTTTCCCTAAGCCATGTTAACCTTTTTCATGGAATTGCATAAAGTCAAACAGTCCATCCTCATCCAGCTTCACATATTTCTGCTGTTGGCTGTACTTCACCTGGACCAGCATTTTGACTGTGACATGCAAGGAAGTTTGACAAAGTAAATAAACATTTAAAGGAAAAACTGTAAAAAAAAATAAATAATGAGTCAATATGTCAATAATAAGGTCATCAGATTCTGTGACCTGCAGTAAAAATTGGGCTGTGACTGAGATATTAAAATGCTGCTTATGAGTTGACTCATCAATGATGCACTTAAATGTTTAATAAATATTAATATCAATCACAGCCAGATGATTTTATGCTAATTTTGTACTTTAGCTTTAATTTAGTAATTTCAGTACAATTAACTGGTAATATATATTTTTACTTACAAGTAAATGAGTACTTTTTCCAACACTGCAGGTCATAGAATCTGATGGGTCACCAAATACAGTGGGATGCTGGTCACACAGACAGTTAACTATGTGAAACTCCTCTCTCTCCAGCCGTAGAAATGAAATGCATGGGCGAAGCTTAATTACGTCTCTGCGGAGTTGGTTAACACCATAGACTGTATATAACGGTCTATGGTTAACACTGACCGGATCAACTCTGTCAAATAACTCCAACACTGAACACCATTTAAATCAAAATGTGTTAAAATTACACTCTGGGAGTGAAAATCAACTCGGAAATGTTTAACCCTGAAATTTCAACACTCCAATTTTTGCTGTGAAGGCTCAGTAATGTTTGGCCCTCATCCTCTGTGCCCCACTTACTGTAGGCCTATTAACTTTTTTGGGAAAATAAAGACTATTTTTTGAAACATTGAATGAATTATTTACAGCTACATTTAGAGATGCACAGAGGTTAGAGAAGCACAATAGTGGCCCAAAGTTTCCCAGTGTCTGCCCCCCCGGTGCTGGCACAAACATGTGGACCAGTCACAGCTGGCCTGGCCACCCAGTGGTTTTTTTTTCCAGATTTTGTTACAAGATCTCATTCAGACCATCTGACGGAGTCAGAGGCCCAAAGTTAAGAAGTGTCTGTATGCTGCTCTTCATCGCAGGTCTATGCATGGATGCAATGCGTCACTGCCCACAGCAGAGCGAGTCCATTAAAATGAACTAAAGTTGCTACTCTTAGCACTGCGCTGCTCACCTCTATTTTTACAGAGAAAGTGGACACAAAGTGATGGACGGCTCTGTAATACACAAAGCACATACCTGAAGCCACGGAAATGCACCTGGGATGCATCGTGACATTTTTTTTTCTCAGTTTGCGACATTCCACAGACAGGGAGCGCTATTGAACCCCCCTCATCGTCTCTGAAAGCACAACTAGTCGATCACTAGTGGCTCAACAGGTAGATCTATAGATAAACTCATCTTTCAGAAATTTGACCGAACGGGTTGACACTTCAGCGTGAGAAATCGGGGGTGTGGCGTGTGAGCGTGTGAAACCAGTCAAATGCGTTTGTCTCACGGCCAATGCCTGAAAGTTGGCAGCCCTGCTGTTCACAGAACTGCAAGCTAACCTTAGTAACTATTGCTAGCTTGTAGCTAGCTAGTAGCCCGAGATACTGATTAGCTCCATCTTTTTGGTTGTCTAGCTAAATAAATCCATTGTTTATTTAGCTAGAAAAGCATGTAAACGGTAAGTTCATGAGTTTGCCATGTATACCAATGAAATAGGTATACTTGTAAGAGACAAGAGAGAAACTCATGAACGACCATGTTGCTACCGGTTGCAACGACAACACAAACTGTTGCTAATGCATGGGCCAGTCAACGTGGAAATTCTGAGCTCCAGATTGCTTTATGCGCTTTTGAGCACTCTCATTGCAATGTATGGGACTTCCCGCCGAACACCGTAGCCAGTTCGCTTAATACATCCATGGATGAACGTGAGACGCTAGATACAAAACATGTCCGTCTGCTCACTTTCTTGTTTGTAAAACTGATAAGTTAAATATTCCTTCTGCAGGTATCCAAATTTTCATATATGTTAATGTCTTCTCTAAAGATATAATTTCATGAGATTGGATTTCATGAGAGGGACCTTTTTTCTGGGAACTGAAGGTTCAGGGTTAGAGGCGTGAGAAGATCCAGATGTTGGGGGGTCTGGGAACAGGAAGAGGCTGTCACAGATGTGGGGATAACAACGAGGTATGTTCCTTAGTCAAGAGGCCCACTGCATAGAGGTGTCGGACTGATGATGGAACCTTATCAGTCAGGATGAAGTCATGAATAAGTGAAGAGTGGTCCTAACGACTACAAATGTATGGGTCTATTTTAGATTTGAAGAGAAAACTTGGTAATTGCACCTGATTGTACGGTCAACTGATGTAGAGATGAAAGATTTGTTCAATATTGAATAAAAACCATCGGACTCACATCATTTGTTGAAGTCTCCAGCAGAGAACATCCACCATCACCACCAGATGGACCGCTTTTTCCCTTGTGAAGCCATTATGAAAACAATTTTAAGAGTTTTCAAAAACATTTTTCTCTTTGTGTTTATTCCTCAGGAATTATTTTTACACAGTGTTTTATTTATTTTACACACTCATCATTTGTAAAACTACTTTGAAAACAGTGCACAATTTAGGGCAACTTCAGGTTTGTTGACCTGGACCCTATTTTCCTATGTTCTTGGATCGTTGTTCCCACAGCAATCTTCAACATTGAAGCGAGATCGCTGCAGTGTACAGCTGCCAAACAAACTTCAATGTAAATTATAGGACAATCGTGCACCTTCAATTTACGTTCAAATGCTCAGATTATTATTGTGTCTGCAAACAATATGAAAAGAATCCCTACAGAGATATACCTTTTTGTTAAAGAGTAAGATCCTAAACAGTATTTGTAGTCTAAAAATACTGTTTAGGATCTTACTATTATGAGCCTGTCAGTGGCAAAAACAGAACTTTTAGTGAACATAACTGACCATGCACAGACTGCAGACAGACCAGACTGCAATGTTATATAGGGCCCTATATAACATTGCAGTCTGGTTCACATCGTTCTTGCTCAATACTGGACACATTTTCAAAGATTCACACAAAAACATAGGAAAAGAAGGTCCAGGTTGCCTTTTAAGCTTAGGAGTAAAGACTAACTCTTTTTTTTTGCCTTATTCACTTTGTGCCATGTTTAGACTATTTTAGGGAACTGGTGTTATTCTTTTTTTATTTACTCTCAGGAGAGCACTGTTTGTAATAACTGTTCTATTTTGTATTTGAACTTTAAAATGTGAAAAGAAAAATAGAATTGTCTTTGCCATGTCCACTGAAGACTGAACACTGTTGTTACACTGTAAGATGGTTAGTACAAGGTTAATTTATATTTAAAACCATTGCACTGTATGCAGAATTTACAACAATTTGAAAATGTAGTTTGCATAGTTGTGTGGTTGGATTCAACTGCATGGATTCATTTGTTTTGAGTAAAATTGTTACGTTCTAAGTTGTAAATACTCAATGTAGACAATTTTGAGTACAGAACTCTGACTCTGCCTCATAACTTTTATAAGGCATTTTATAAAATAAATAAATAAACTATTTCATTTTCCTCTGGGAACACTGAAAGTATCCCTGAAACACTACACAGAAAAAAGGCATTTTCAAGGTGTTTAAGTTCATTTTTAACTTAAACACAAAACACACACACACACACACACAGAACAAGGAACCAATGGCTACAATGCATTTGGATAGAGTTAACTTTAACAAATCATGTTCGATTTAGAGACCCCACTAGGGTACCAGGTACATGATGAAATTGCCTTGAAGTTAAATAGTATTATCCATCCATCTTCATCCGCTTTTCTGGGTCTGGTCACAGGGGGCAGCAGCTCCAGCAGGGGACCCCAAACTTTCCTTTCCCGAGCCACATTAACCAACTCCAACTGGGGAATCCCAAGGCATTCCCAGGCCAGGTTGGAGATATAATCCCTCCACCTTGACCTGGGTCATCCCTGAGACTTCCTCCCAGCTGCCTGGAACGCCTCCCTAGGGAAGCGCCCAGGGGGCAACCTTACCAGATGCCCAAACCACCTTAACTGGCTCCTTTTGACGCAAAGGAGCAGCGGCTCTACTCCGAGCTCCTCTCGGATGACTGTGCTTCGCCAGCCACCCTCCTTAGGAAACCCATTTTGACCGCTTGTACCCGGGATCTCGTTCTGTTGGTCATGACCCACCCTTCATAACCATAGACGAGGGTAGGAACGAAAACTGACCGGTAGATCGAGAGCTTTGCCTTCTGGCTCAGCTCTCTTTTTGTCACAATGGTGCGATCAATTGAATGTAACACCGCACCTGCTGCTTCTTTGACCAGTCTCCCGCTCCATTGTCCCCTCACTTGCGAACAAGACCCCAAGGTATTTAAACTCCTTTCAGCTCACAGCTGGTTTTGTGTTTAACATTACACAATAAATTTGTATTACTGTAATGGAAAAATATGTTAAATTAACACAATTTTTATAGACAGTCTAATGTGAATGAAATATGTTGGTTTGATGAGAAATAAGTAGTAGAGAGAGAGAAAAAGTTAGCCACATTCTGATCTTGTGGGACCACTTACTACTTTTACATTTTTTTGTGTAGGAAATGCTGGTAAAACTGTTTTTTTGGATGGAAATAACTAATACGATTTCCATGCACAAGAAGCTGTTTAGAGCTCAATCCACCTAGAAATATGTTTATAAGAGCATCTGGTAGTAATTGACTTACTACCAGAATAGTTGTTCAGTGAGGAAAACTAGGTTTGCACACGACAAGAAGCTGTTTGGAGGTCAGTTCACATAATTCTGACAAAGAAACTTTTTTATTGATGGTAATAAGATTTCCATGCACAAGAATATGTTTGAAGCCCAGTCCACATACACTACCGTTCAAAAGTTTGGGGTCACATTGAAATGTCCTTATTTTTGAAGGAAAAGCACTGTACTTTTCAATGAAGATAACTTTAAACTAGTCTTAACTTTGAAGAAATACACTCTATACATTGTTAATATGGCAAATGACTATTCTAGCTGCAAATATCTTGTTTTTGGTGCAATATGTACATAGGTGTATAGAGGCCCATTTCCAGCAACTATAACTCCAGTGTTCTGATGGTACAATGTGTTTGCTCATTGGCTCAGAAGGCTAATTGATGATTAGAAAACCCTTGTGCAATCATGTTCACACATCTGAAAACAGTTTAGGTCGTTACAGAAGCTACAAAACTGACCTTCCTTTGAGCAGATGGAGTTTCTGGAGCATCACATTTGTGGGGTCAATTAAACGCTCAAAATGGCCAGAAAGAGAGAACTTTCATCTGAAACTCGACAGTCTATTCTTGTCCTTAGAAATGAAGGCTATTCCATGCGAGACATTGCTAAGAAATTGTTAAGAAACTGTTTGTGCTGTCCTTCAGAGGACAGCACAAACAGGCTCTAACCAGAGTAGAAAAAGAAGTGGGAGGCCGCGTTGCACAACTGAGCAAGAAGATAAGTACATTAGAGTCTCTAGTTTGAGAAACAGACGCCTCACAGGTCCCCAACTGGCATCTTCATTAAATAGTACCCGCAAAACACCAGTGTCAACATATACAGTGAAGAGGCGGCTGCGGGATTCTGGGCTTCAGGGCAGAGTGGCAAAGAAAAAGCCATATCTGAGACTGGCCAATAAAAGAAAAAGATTAAGATGGGCAAAAGAACACAGACATTGGACAGAGGAAGACTGGAAAAAAGTGTTGTGGACGGATGAATCCAAGTTTGAGGTGTTTGGATCACAAAGAAGAACGTTTGTGAGACGCAGAACAAATGAAAAGATGCTGGAAGAAGGCCTGACGCCATCTGTTAAGCATGGTGGAGGTAATATGATGGTCTGGGGTTGCTTTGGTGCTGGTAAGGTGGGAAATTTGTACAGGGTAAAAGGGATTCTGAATAAGGAAGGCTATCACTCCATTTTTCAACGCCATGCCATACCCAGTGGACAGCGCTTGATTGGAGCCAATTTCATCCTACAACAGGACAATGACCCTAAACACACCTCCAAATTGTGCAAGAACTATTTAGAGCAGAAGCAGGCAGCTGGTATTCTATCGGTAATGGAGTGGCCAGCGCAGTCACCAGATCTGAACCCCATTGAGCTGTTGTGGGAGCAGCTTGACCGTATGGTACGCAAGAAGTGCCCATCCAACCAATCCAACTTGTGGGAGCTGCTTCTGGAAGCGTGGGGTGCAATTTCTCCAGATTACCTCAACAAATTAACAGCTAGAATGCCAAAGGTCTGCAATGCTGTAATTGCTGCAAATGGAGGATTCTTTGACGAAAGCAAAGTTTGATGTAAAAAAAATCTTATTTCAAATACAAATCATTATTTCTAACCTTGTCAATGTCTTGACTCTATTTTCTATTCATTTCACAACGTATGGTGGTGAATAAGTGTGACTTTTCAGGAAAACACAAAATTGTTTGGGTGACCCCAAACTTTTGAACGGTAGTGTACTTACACTACCGTTCAAAAGTTTGGGGTCACCCAAACAATTTTGGTAGGAAATGCCTGTAAAACTTCCCATTGATGGGAAAATAATGCCATACCACAGAAGCTGTTTGGAGCTCAATCTGCATAGAAACATCTTTATAAGAGTTTCCCGGACGTCCCAAGGCCTTGGCCCCCTGGTGGCCGAAAATTGTATTGTAATAATTTTGAAAAAAAATTTCAACCTCATAGGTTTCCAGCGGAGCGGATTTTGCGCCAAATGGGTCGTGGGAAACCCCTCTTTCAGGCCAGGGAGGTTGGGGATGTTTAGCAGCCCTACAAAGGCCCCGTAGGATTTATTAAAAAATGGACTGTTTTCCCCTTATGCCCCACTACAATGTATGCCCGGTGTTCATTATGGTGGTCTACGTCTGAGGACATCAATAAGCAAAAATTTACTTTTGGTCATGGCTCCCTCTGCTGGCAACTGGAAATCAGCAATAACTATTTACCCGTTTGATGTAGACTATTGTGTGAACTACCATTAATTTAGCAGAGACTTCCTTTTTCATTGGTCATGGTTTAGGCCGCCCAATATGCTTTAGCCACACACCCTTTCACAGCTGTATTACGTAGAGTATTGTGTATCATTGAATTCAGCAGAGAGTTCTCTTTTCATTGGTGACGACTTGCAGTGTCTGAGTGCCCTGCAAATGCACTGCCGCAAGGAGCAGGGTCCGCCAGGAATCCCGACACACAAATAGGTGCAAGGGCCTGTCCAACGCTGCTTGCAACTTTAATTTGGTATCGAAACAGGTAAGTCATGGTGTTGCGTATTTCTTGAGTTTTCGAGAAAGGAGTGGTCAAATGAAGATTTAATAAAAAGGCTGCTTGACTGTAAGAACTGATTTTTTAGTGAGACGTTCAAGTTAGCAGCCTGTTTGTTTCAGTTTCCGGAATGTAGGTGTGTACCAGGGTAAAGAAGTGTTAAAAGTGACGTTTTTTGTTTTGAGGGAGTCCAGAGTGTTGAGGGAGGTAGACAAGGTGGAATTCAGGTGGTTAGTGAGATCATCAGGTGAGGTGAGGGTTAAGTCCAAGTGGACAGTGGTGGAGAGTAGGTCAGGTGGGGCCGTATGGTTGGAGAAGGGATGGTGAACTGTATCAAAACATAAAAGTACATTGTTATCAAAAATCAGCAACTCAGCAATGGACAACTAGCCTACCATTGCGCAGAACCGGCTTATACAAAAAATTACAAGAGGAGCGTAGGCCTCTTGAACCGCAATGCATCAACTTAGAAACAGCCTAAATCGTGTGGTATAACATTAAGCTCAATTACCTCCCAAGTGCACTTTGAATTCCTACACGTTGACTGTATTAACACATTTTGTATTGAAACAGATAAAGCATATTGCACACAACCACTGTGGGTATAGGCCTATACAACGTATAAAAAGAGGGATAATTGCGCTAGCCTAAATCATGGACAACATTTGCGATACAAAATAGAAACGGAGAATAATGTGGGCCATGGCAATCATTAAGCATCTTAAACATGAGTATTAATGTTACATTTTTATTACATTTGGTGTATTTTTGAGGGTGTTTGTTTTACTGTCTCTCAGCCTCGGTTCTAACATGAGGCTACAAGGAGCCAGCATAAACTACAAGCTTAGAGAGCGGTAGGCGAACGCTTTGCTGCTGAGTGAAATCTTCTCAAAAGGCTGTCCTTCCACTCCTCTCTGAATTGTTAAGGCCTTTTCAAATGCCAACATAATTAAATTGGCCTTTTCATTGATGAAGCATGCTGAGACAATGATGATGTAATAATGTTCTTTGGTGGGGCGCCTAGATAGCACAGTTGGTAGAGTAGGCGCCCATATATTAAGGCAGGGCTATTCATTTGGCGGCCCGCGGGCCACATGTGGCCCGGAAGCAAACGCCGAGTGGCCCAGCCTGTGGTCCCGCCAAACTAGCAACACAAAACAATGCAGAGCGTGCTGTGCCGGTAGTAGCCTAGATTAGCCTACTATCACGATGTCTTTATCAAGACTGAAACGTAAAATTGACAATGAAAACCGTCAGTTTAACCCTGGCTGGACTGACAAATACTTGTTTATTTTACCTCCACATCTAAATGCCAAACCGATGTGTTTAATTTGTAATGAGTGCGTTGCAGTACTTAAAGATTACAATCTGCGGCGGCACCACATTGAGAAACACCAGACCTTCCGCACCAATTTCCCTGAGGGATCTCAAGAGAGGGCTGCAAAAGTACAAAGTTTATTTGCATCTTACAACCGGAGCAGTACTGCCATGGTGCGGTCATTTACAGCCCAAGAGAGAGCTACCGCTGCATCGCTTCGTGTTTCCTGGATATTGGCGAAAAAGAAAAGGCCATTCACAGACTCTGAAACTGTGAAGGACTGTATGCTGGCCGTCGTGGATGAGGTGATAAATGACGATAAAATTAAAACAAGCGTGGCATCTGCTATAAAAAATATACCCCTGTCAGATACTTCCAACAGTCGGAGAGTTGAAATTCTTGCTGCAGATGTGTATGAAACGCTTTTAGCAGACCTGAAGAAAGCTGATACTATGTCTATAGCAGTAGATGAGTCCACAGACAAAACTGATACTGCTCAGTTGTGCATATATGTCCGCTATTTTGACGGCAAATGCTTCAGAGAGGAGCTACTCTGCCTACTGCCGTTAGAAGGACACACATCTGGTGACATAGTCTTTGGGAAAATTTCCGCTTTTTTTAAAGACTCTGGTCTGGATATGAAGCGTGTGTGCATGCTTGTGACAGACGGGGCTCCATCCATGACAGGGAAAGTGAGTGGTTTGGCAGCACGTTGGTCCGCTGTTGCACCTCAGTTGATTTCATTACACTGTATTGTGCATCAGGCGGTGTTATGCGCAAAACTCAGTGGAGTGCTCAAAACGACAATGGACAGCGTGATGGCTACAATTAATTTTATTCGCTCCACATCAAGCCTACAACACCGCTTATTCTGCATGCTGCTATCAGAAATGTCTGCTGAGCACCACGACCTGCTTTTGCATAATGACGTGAGGTGGCTGTCCAAAGGCAAAGCACTGGAGCGTTTCTGTGGTCTCAGAGAGGAGATCAAAACTTTCCTCCGTAGCAGCAAGCAAAAAAAGGCAGAAACGCACTTGAGTTGCATACTGGACGTCAACTTCATGGCCAATGTCTGCTTTCTGAGTGACATATTCAGACACCTGAATGATCTCAATTTGGGACTACAAGGCAGAGACAAAACTGTCATCAACCTTGTGGAACAGATGCGCGCATTCCAAGTTAAACTGGACCTTTTCGGAACTGATTTGAGCACAGGCCGAATGCTGCATTTTCCGACACTCCGCAAATGCATCTCATCCCCTGCACAAATCACGGATGTGATGACAGATTTCATTGCGAGCCTGAAAAAGAACTTTGCTGGTCGACTTGATCGGTGGCCGTTTTTGCCAGAGACCCGTTCACTGTTGCAATAGAAGGGGACTTACCCGCAAGAGCAAAGAAAGTGGTCCCTTCCATTGATGAGGGGAAATTCACACTCGAACTTGTTGACATGCAGTCATCTATAACCATGGTACAGGAGCTTTGCACCAAAGGGCCTGCAATGTTTTGGACTGATGTCAATGTACATCAGTTCCCTAACATTAAGAAAGTAGCGATCGTCATGCTCAGTATGTTTGGATCAACATACACATGTGAGTCAAGTTTTTCACACATGAACTCCATAAAAAGCAACTCCCGTTGCTCCCTGACTGACCGTACCCTCCACCAATGCCTTCGGATTGCATTAACAACTTATGAGCCTAAAGTTACTGCTCTCGTTCAAAACAAAAAATGTCACTTCTCCCACTAAGTCAGCAGGGTAACTGTAGCCTACGTCAATGTGTGTGCTGTGTAACAAAGGCATGCTTAATCACACTAGTGGTGATTTAAAATATGTTCCCTCAGTGTGCAGTAGTAGCCTAAACCTTGTATTCATGTTTGTTGTAGTTGTAAATACTGTGCACTTTTTATTTTATGCACTCTTTATTTTAATCGCACAAGTGGTGATTTAAAATATGTTCCCTCTGTGTGCAGTAGTACACCTGGTAATCATGTGTTGTGAATACTGTGCACTATTCAATTTTATGCACCTTGAGATGTTCTTGGGTCAAATGTGTTTCAAGATGTTTTTGTTTCAAAAGGAAACTTAATGTTACTGCTAATAGCCTACTGTGATTATTGTTTTATGCACTTTGTTATCAGACAGGTCAGCTATGTAGCCTAGGTAGGCCTAGGCAAGAGGTGCCTATACAGGTCAGTTTTTTTTCTTCTATTGTAAGTGGACAAAGTAGGGGTTACCTCAGATTCTGTTCAGTAGCTTTAATTGTTTTCTATGCACATTTTTTGTGCAAACTGAACAAAGTTGAAAGAGAAGCAATGAATAAACCTTACATGTTTTTCAATACATTTGTTTGTGTTGCTTTTAAAAATGTGTCATTGCGAGCTGCTTCGCTGCTGAAATGACTGGCCCAGCTAACCTTCTTGGTTTGAAAATCTGGCCCAACTGAATTTGTAATTGAATAGCCCTGGGTTAGAGGCTAGTCTAAAAGTAGCATTGCCATCACCCATTGGCAGTAGGATGATTGGATGAAGAGTGGGCCGATGTATGATGTTGTCGTACATATGAATGATGTTTCTGCCTATGCAAATTACGACATGTTCATTTCAAAAGAAACTTATAATACAAAAAAGGTTACTTTTCATGTATACTTTTACTATGTAACGTTTTATTGTGGTAGGAGTAAAGGAAAAAATAAGCCTATTTGGTTGTATTTTGGCCATATTCAGTTAATTTCATTTCATTTTTATTTCAAACAAATTTATAATACTCCATTAAGCTCAATTTAGTTGAAAAATAATGTAGTTCATAACACATAATTACAGTGGTGTGAAAAAGTGTTTGCCCCCTTCCTCATTTCCTGTTCCTTTGCATGTTTGTCACACTTAAGTATTTCGGAACATCAAACCAATTTAAACAATAGTCAAGGACAACACAAGTAAACACAAAATGCAATTTAAAGGTGAAAAAAAATCCAAACCATCATGGCCCTGTGTGAAAAAGTGATTGCCCCCTAAACCTAATAACTGGTTGGGCCACCCTTAGCAGCAACAACTGCAACCAAGCGTTTGCGATAATGTGCAATGAGGCTTTTACAGCGTCCTGGAGGAATTTTGGCCCACTCATCTTTGCAGAATTGTCCTAATTCAGTTACATTAGAGGGTTTTCGAGCATGAACGGCCTTTTTAAGGTCATACCACAACATCTCAATAGGATTCAGGTCAGGACTTTGGCTAGGCCACTCCAAAGTCTTCATTTTGTTTTTCTTCAGCCATTCGGTGGTGGACTTGCTGGTGTGTTTAGGATCATTGTCCTGCTGCAGAACCCAAGTTCGTTTCAGCTTGAGTACACAAACAGATGGTCGGACATTCTCCATCAGGATCTCTTGGTAGACAGCAGAATTCATAGTTCCTTTTATCACAGCAAGTCTTCCAGGTCCTGAAGCAGCAAAACAGCCCCAGACCATCACACTACCACCACCATATGTTACTGTTGGTATAATGTTCTGTTTTATGAAATGCAGTGTTCCTTCTACGCCAGATATACTTGGACACACACCTTCCAAAGAGTTCCACTTTTGTCTCATCGGTCCACAGAATGTTGTCCCAAAAGTCTTGGGGATCATCAAGATGTGTTGTGGAGGAATTGAGACGAGTTTTGATGTTCTTTTTGCTCAGCAGTGGTTTTCTCCTTGGAACTCTGCCATGCAGGCCATTTTTGCCCAGTCTTTTCCTGATGGTGGAGGCATGAACGCTGACCTTAACTGAGGCAAGTGAGGCCTACAGTTCTTTGGACGTTGTTGTGGGGTCTTTTGTGACCTCTTGGATGAGTCGTCGCTGCGCTCTTGGGGTAATTTTGGGCGGCCGGCCACTCCTGGGAAGGTTCACCACTGTTCCATGTCTTCGCTATTTGTGGATAATGGCTCTCACTGTGGTTCGCTGGATTCCTAAAGCTTTGGAAATGGCTTTATAACCCTTTCCAGACTGATAGATCTCAATTACTTTCTTTCTCAATTGTTCCTGAATTTCTTTGGGTCTCGGCATGATGTGTAGCTTTTAAGGATCTTCTGGTGGACCTTACTGTGTCAAGCAGCTCCTATTTAAGTGATGCCTTGATTGTGAACAGGTGTGGCAATAATCAGGCCTGGGTGTGGCTAGAGAAATTGAACTCAGGTGTGGACAACCACAGTTAGTTTTAACAAGGGGGGCAATCACTTTTTCACACAGGGCCATGATGGTTTGGATTTTTTTTCACCTTTAATAATAAACACCTTCATTTACAAATTGCATTTTGTGTTTACTTGTGTTGTCCTTGACTATTGTTTAAATTGGTTTGATGTTCCGAAACACTTAAGTGTGACAAACATGCAAAGGAACAGGAAATGAGGAAGGGGGCAAACACTTTTTCACACCACTGTATTAAGCAACAGATGCCAACAAATCCACAAAAATCTCTGTCCACACAGGGGCAGGCACACACACAGCTGTTCTGCTGCTGCGCTGGCTGTCAGAACATTCTATAACGCTTAACGTGAAAACTTAACGTAGTTTCACGTACCTAAACAACAATCAATGATCGCCAAATTTCTCATGGTCATATCTTGTAATGAAGACTTAAGCCTGTCAAAAAAATTAAACCAAAATCCAACAGTTATAGAAGTTATCTCACATTTTGGCTTTCCCCTTCATTGGCGCTTATGGCGAGGAAAAAGCTTAATGTGGTTTAATGTACCTAAACATCAGTGATTACCAAATTTCTCTCTCATATGGCTCCTCATAACCGCTGAAAACTGTCCAAAATCAAACAAGAAATTTGTTTGAGTAAATTAGATCACGTTAAGATTTTTCCACATTATGACTTATAAAGCCCATGAGAACCGTGGGGAGTCAACCCACAGCCACTCCACTGCCCTGCTGAAAATGTAAAGTAGAAACGCTTAATCAGATAACCTCCATAATAATAGGACTTTGGGTTTGATTTATTTATTTTTTGACAGTTTTTTAATGGTTATGTGAAGCAAAATCGGAAAGATAGTTGGTAATCATTGTTTGTATTAATTTACATTAGTAAGCTTCAGGACAGCTTTTTTCAAAATATGACCTACGTGAACGAGAAAAAAGGAATGCATCGCTGTCCCCAGCTAATTTCAAACCAAATTGAAGCCCATGTCCACCACACATTCATATTTAAATAAAATAATAATTTCATAAAAGGACCTTGCTTCCTCCGCATATATAAAGGGACAGAGGATATATATATATATATATATATATATATATTTAAATGCAAGCCGACTTAACATCATATTGAACAAAACACAACCTGTATGTCTTCAATATTAACGCTAATATCAGTTCACACGCATAACTTTAGGTTATGGTTATGGTCGTGTTAACGTTAGTTGTAGTGGGTGCATTTGTATCCAACAAGAACAAGCTAGGTAACATTACATTATATTACACAAACATGTCATACACTTTTCATGACTAATTTATTCATTACTCAGCATCATTTCTATTTGAGAAAAGAACAACTTCATCCAATGTTAATGTGAATAAAATAACCTTGAACCGCCAGCTTTCTACATTCCACAACCAATACCAGTATGTTCTCTCATTTTCTCCATAGACAGTTAAAGAAATGGACCAACAGATCATGTTGCTCTGGACAGAGACCAGTGAGAGATATAAAAAGCCCTTTTCTGGTGAGTGCTGAGCGTTACTGCGCAGCCTCCAACTGAGCTTGACAAAGTAGATGTGACGTGAACAACCTGTCTGAAAGTTGTAAGTCTTCTGGTAGCTGTACCAAGGGAAATATGTCATTCCAAATCTTGCAACGATGTAGAGTTATATGCAAGGAGATAACATAGGCACAGCCTAATTATTGCGAACTAAAATCCTAGTTAACATTAGTAATTGAACCTAAACAGCTAGTAATTAAAAACTGTCTATAAGCTTCTCCTGACAATATGGTGATTTGTCGACTATGCAACTACTGCAAATCGCTTGACTATGATGCAATCGATAACCTATTTTTACAAAAACAGGAGATACAAGGTAATAGAGCCTTTTATACAGTACATTGTTTCTTTAGAAATAAACAATGGACAAATAGTCTTTAAACGCTTCAGATGTTATTTGCTGTCAAAGTGACGTAAAAATTAATGGTGGTCAATGGAATGCTAACAGCAGGTGAGTGTTTTGTAGCATTAAAATGGTGCCATAGGTAATTCAGTTAAATTTTATTTATAGTATCAATTCATAACAAGAGTTATCTCTATCTTGAGAGTAGGTCTAGACCACACTCCATAATTTACAAGGACCCAACAGTTCTACTAATTCCCTCCAGAGCAAGCAGTGGCAAGGAAAAGGCAGTGGCAAGGAAAAACTCCCTTTTAGGAAGAAACCTCGGACAGACCCAGGCTCTTGGTAGGCGGTGTCTGACGACCGGTTGGGCTTCAACTGAAGAGTGGCGATAACAGTCACAAAAAATGGTAGTTTGTAGTAGTTCTTTGTAGTAGTTCATGGCATAGCAGGGCACTGTGCGGCATTACAAGGCACAGCAGGACGTAACAGGATGTAGCATGGCACCGCAGAACGTGTAGCGGGACCATGGCGAGCTGTCGCCAACATGATTTTGGAGCCTCCTTGATCCAAGGAAACATGCTGGGTGAAAAAGAACATAACAATGCTTGTTACACAGTAACAAGCATTTCTGGGACATGGATGCACACAAATGGAAAGATAGAGGAAAGAGGAGCTCAGTGTGTCAAGGGAAGTCCCCCAGCTGTCTAAAACTATTACAGCATAACTAAGAGACAGGATAAAGAGAGGAGCCTGGTTGGGCTGTACTGCCCTGACTCCCTCTAGTTTTATTATTGATTATATGATAGATAAATCTGACAACTACACTCACCTAAAGGATTATTAGGAACACCTGTTCAATTTCTCATTAATGCAATTATCTAATCAACCAATCACATGGCAGTTGCTTCAATGCATTTAGGGGTGTGGTCCTGGTCAAGACAATTTCCTTAACTCCAAACTGAATGTCAGAATGGGAAAGAAAGGTGATTTAAGCAATTTTGAGCATGGCATGGTTGTTGGGATTTTCACGCACAACCATTTCTAGGGTTTAAAAAGAATGGTGTGAAAAGGGAAAATCATCCAGTATGCGGCAGTCCTGTGGGCAAAAATGCCTTGTCAGAGGAGAATGGGCCAACTGATTCAAGCTATTAGAAGAGCAACTTTGACTGAAATAACCTCGTTACAACCGAGGTATGCAGCAAAGCATTTGTGAAGCAACAACACGCACAACCTTGAGGCGGATTGGCTTCAACAGCAGAAGACCCCACCGCGTACCACTCATCTCCACTACAAATAGGAAAAAGAGGCTACAATTTGCAAGAGCTCACCAAAATTGGACAGTTGAAGAATGTAAAAATGTTGCCTGGTCTGATGATACTCTATTTCTGTTGAGACATTCATATGGTAGAGTCAGAATTTGGCGTAATCAGAATGAGACCATGGATCCATCATGCCTTGTGCAGGCTCGTGGTGGTGGTGTAATGGTGTGGGGGATGTTTTCTTGGCACACTTTATGCCCCTTAGTGCCAATTGGGCATCGTTTAAATGCCACGGCCTACTTGAGCATTGTTTCTGACCATGTCCATCCCTTTATGGCCACCCATCCTCTGATGGTTACGTCCAGCAGGATAATGCACCGTCTCACAAAGCTTGAATCATTTCAAATTGGTTTCTTGAACATGACAATGAGTTCACTGTACTAAAATGGCCCCCACAGTCACCAGATTTCAACCCAATAGAGCATCTTTGGGATGTGGTGGAACGGGAGCTTTGTGCCCTGGATGTGCATCCCACAAATCTACATCAACTGCAAGATCAATATGGGCCAACATTTCTAAAGAATGCTTTCAGTACCTTGTTGAATCAATGGCACATAGAATTAAGGCAGTTCTGAAGGCGAAAGGGGGTCAAACACAGTATTAGTATGGTTGTTGTGGTTTTGGGTTTTGGGTGTTTCTTCCTTTTGGCCTCTCTTGTGTTTGTGTCAGTTTTCTCCCCGGTCTTGTGTGTTGGTCCTGTCTCGTGTTCCCCTGTGCGTCTGCTTGTTCTGTTTCCCGTTTTATTTTGAAGTCTGTTTTTTGTCTCGTCTTGCCTCTAGGTTGACTTCCTGTGTCTTCCCGCTCTTGTGATTACCTGATGTTTTCCACCTGATTCCCTGCCCTCTTGTCACCTGCCTCTCGTTACCTACGTTGTAACCTTGTGTATTTAATGTCTGTGCTTCTCTTGTCTCTTGTCAGATCCTTTTTTCTTGTCTTTGTGACCGTCGACATTGTGCTGTCCTGTGTGGCCTTCGCCTTCCTTGTGAGTTTCCCTCCCTGTGCGTTCTTCTTCCTGTGAGTTTTCCTCCCCGTGATTTTGCTGGCCCCTGTGCTCCAGTTTTTTGTTTTTCCCTGCTCCTGCGTTTTTGCATTTTGCTTGGATTCATTGTTTAATAAACCCTGCCTTTTGCAACATCCACTACCTGCCTCCTGTACTCTGCTTTTGGGTCCTCCTCCCTTCACTGCAACAATGATGTTCCTAATAATCATAGGTGAGTGTATGACGAGAAGCAGGTCGGCCGCGTTAGGCGGACACTGCGACTTCTCACTCCCTAACTATATTCAATTTTTTTTATATAATGCTAAAACACAACAACAGTTATCTCTTTGCGCTTTTCATAAATGAGCAGGTCTAGACCATACTCTGTGATGTTATTTACAGAAACCCAACAGTTCCCACCAAGAGCAAGCACTAGGCCAGAGAGGCAACGAAAAACTTCCTTTTAAGAGGCAGAAGCCTTGAGCAGAACCATGGCTCAGGGTGGGCGGTCATCTGACCCAACCTTAACTAAGCTTTATCAAAGAGGAAAGTCTTTAGCCTACTCTTAAATGTGGAGACTGTATCTGCCTCCTGAACCCAAACTGGAACCTGGTTCCACAGGAGAGGAGCCTGGTAGCTGAACGCTCTGGCTCCCATTCTACTTTTAGAGACTCTAGGAACCACAAGTAACCCTGCATTCTGGGAGCGCAGTGCTCTGGTAAGGTACTATGAGATAAGATGGTGCCGCTTTGTAGGTGAGAAGAAGGATTTTAAATTCTATTCTGGATTTTACAGGAAGCCAATGCAGAGAAGCTAAAACAGGTGAGATGTGATCTCTTTTCCTGGTTCCTGTCAGAACACGTGCTGCAGCATTCTGGATCAGCTGAAGAGACTTTATCAACTTTTTTGAGCAGCCTGATAATAAAGAATTACAGTAATCCAGCCTAGAAGTAACAAATGCATGGACTAGTTTTTCTGCATAATTTTTAGACTCGATATTCCTGATTTTTGCAATATTACGTAGATGAAAAAGGCGGTCCTTGAAATTTGCTTAATGTGAGAATCAAACAACCTAAATTAAATGTCCTGATCAAAGATAACTCCAAGATTCCTCACATGGTGCTGGAGGCCAGGGTGATGCCATTCAGAGTAACTATCTCTTTGGATAATGCGTCAAGGAGGTGCTTGGGCCCCAGAACAATAACTTCAGTTTTGTCTGAGTTTAACATTAGAAAAGTACAGGTCATCCAGGTTTTAACATCCTGATGGCACATTTGAAGTTTAGCTAACTGATTATCTGATTTACTGATTGACTGACTTATCTGGCTTGATCGATATAATTGAGTATCATCTGCACAACAATGAAAGTTTAAGGAGTGTTTCCTCATAATATTGCCTAAAGGAAGCATATATAAAGTGAACAGAATTGGACCGAGCACAGATCCTTGTGAGACTCCATGACTAACTTTGGCGTACATGGAGGATTCATCGTTAACATGTACAAACTGAGGTTGATCTGATAAATAAGACTTAAACCAGCTTAGAGCAGTTCCTTTTAATGCCAATTAAATGTTCCAGTCTCTGTAATAGGATATGATGGTCAATGGTATCAAATGCAGCACTAAGATCTAATAACACCAGTACAGAGATAAGTCCTTTGTCTGATGCAGTTAATCAGTCTTTCTGGTCAAGGAAACAAAACGTTATCTCACCTAAGCCCCTTCAGTGGTTACTGTCTATTCTTGATAATGAGAATTATTCTAACACAGTCCTATATCGCAATCAGTCAAATAGTGAGAATAGTGAGATTAATTACATCCCATTTTGTAACTTATTTATTGACACTGATTGATTTTAATATTGATCCATCCAACACCAAAGATTCTTTTGTACCTTAAAATGTTTCCAAAATCGTTTCAGTTTTCATTAACGACCATTCTAATGAGACATAATTGACAAAAGAATAATGGACAATTCCACTTCCAACCTGTAGTGGGACCAAAGAGGTAAAGTGCTTTGGTACCTACTGTGAAGGTGCTGGTTGACAAGCAAGAAGCTAATGCTAGGACTATAACATTATAACATCTAATTCTTGGTGGGTAACATAAGATTACGACATTGTTCAACACGCTCAGTTTGTTTTGACCACGGTTCACAACTCTGGGCTACCACAAATTCATCAGTAACGTTAATTGTTTAAATGGATGACTAATCTAATGGTAATTAAGCTAGCTAGCACACCCCTTTCTGTCTGCCTCACTTTCCCAGCGCTGGTCAGCCCCCAGCCAGCTAGCAACCAACTACTATCATTACAGCCCCGGCCCAGGGGAAAATCCACAGTCAGCCCCCAGCCAGCTAGCAGCACTTGGCTAACTCCGGTGCTCCAGAACGCTAACGGCAGTCGGGGAACAGGCCCAGACACCCAAGTCAGAACAGCAGCAATTCTACATACTATATTCAAAACCAGGCTCAAATACCACCTATTTACATTGGCCTTCCCTGTGTTTTGTTTTACCCTGCTTGGTCTGTAATTGTTTGTTTATCTATTGATGAGGCTTAAATCATTGATCTTTAAGTGGATTTTATTTTTATTATTCTGTTATGTTAATATATGTACAGCGCTTTGGTCAATGCGAGCTGTTTTTAAATGTGCTATAGAAATAAATTTTACTTACCTACTTAGTAAAGTTATACCTCCGTTAGCGCTACGGGTGTGCCCCCCCCCCCACCTTCACTTTTATTCGTCATTACTGTAAGCTAAATTTACCAGACAAAATAGGGATAAGGTACCAAAAGGACTAATACTAATAGTAATTTTAAGATGTGGTAGCATTGGATCTGGACGAGAAGGATAACTCTGGGAGTTGGAAGGGGTGTGTTGCGATTCTGCCTTCTCACTCTGCGACACAGGTTTGTAGATCTGATCAGATTGCGATTTTGGTTTCATATTGCATAGGGCTGCACAATCAAATTTGCGTGATCAAGCAATTTATTAATTTTCTTTAAATGCGTAATTTCATAGAACGCTCCAGTTCTTTTTGCAAAGCCCATCTACCGCTCCGTAAACCACTGTCTGATCCTGTGCCAGTCAGAGGTGTTCCCTCCTCCGCGCAGCTTAGTTTCTAGATGACAGTCACAGAGGAATGAGTAACGTGAGGAAAATTGGACAGATAGCAGTCGGTCTCAAGGTTTACTAGTTTACTATTAAACGCAACATTTTGTCCCGTCTGTGGTTTTTAGACAACAGCAGTGACCAGTGCTAGTTGGTGCTAGTTAGTGTCTGTTGTCTGTTAGCTTTATGGTCATATAGAATGTCTAATCTGTCATTTGGAGATTTTTCCATCTTTTCTTGGCTTCTTATGCACATTAATACAAATTTTTATCTGGGATGCCCAAAAACCTTCAAGTCCCACTGTATGAACTGTACTGTTAGAATTTTGTAATTAACTTTGTGTTTGTTGGATCTCTGAGGAAGGAGGCTTGGGGTCCAATTGAGAATTAAGAAAAGGTTAAATGCAACAGAATGATAAAGATGATGAGACAAAGACAATAAGACACACAACATGATAACACTGCAGCTGACAGCGGACTGGATCCTTGATGGAGTCAAATGAAAACCAGTCCTGAATATTCCTAAATCACACTCATTTATCCCCTGCACCTGGGGGCGGTTCCTTTTCACCTGGTGCATTCAAGGGTCTGTCGTGTAAATGTGAAACTCTGACATCAATACAGTTAATCAACATTGTATTGTCTTGGCCTAGTCTCCAGGGGGTAGGAGACACAAAAAGGGCCATCCTGACCTCTTCACAGACAAAATGCATATTAATCCCATCCTGGCTGCATCACACATAAAACAGAAATGCATTATTTTCACAACATTGTTTATAACTTTTTATAACTCAACAGTACATAATATATACCTACATACAGCCCGATCCGGTTGGGGAGAGTTCTAGCCCGATCCGGCAGTTCTCTTTACCCTGTCCCTCCTAGTTAGTCATGCTTTCCTAGTTAGTTATGCTGTAATAGTTTTAGACTGCTGGGGGACTTCCTTTGACACACTGAGCTCCTCTCTCCTCTATCTTTTTATCCTTCTATCTTTCCATTTGTGTGCATCCATGTCCCAGAAATGCTTGCTTGTTGCTAACCTAGCTCTGGGGAGTCATTCCCCGGAGTCCTTATGTTCTTTTCCCCCCAGCATGTTTCCTTGGATCAGGGAGGCTCCAAAATCATGGTAGCAGCTGTAGCCATGGTCACGCTACACGTCCTGCGATGCCGTGTTCATCCTGCTACGTCCTGCTGTGCCTTGTAATGCCGCACAATTCCCTGCTAAGCCATGAACTACTACCATAGAACTACTACAAACTGTTATCTTTTCTGTGACTGTTATTGCCACTCTTCATTCTAACCCCAACCGGTCGTTAGACACCGCCTACCAAGAGCCTGGGTCTGTCCGAGGTTTCTTCCTAAAAGGGAGTTTTTCCTCGCCACTGTCGCACTGTTGCTTGCTCTGGAGGGAACTACTAGAACTGTTGGGTCCTTGTAAATTCTGGAGTATGGTCTTGACCTACTCTATCTGTAAAGTGTCTTGAGATAACTCTTGTTATGAATTGATACTATAAATAAAATTGAATTGAATTGAATAATATAGCTTTATATAGTAAATTATGATGGGATATAAGTCTGGTTTGTTTGTGCTGGTGTGAAATCTCATCCAAACTCTGGTGTGGATCAAACAAACTCTGGTCCGCTTAAAAACGGGAGCCCTGGTTCACTTCCAAGTGAACTAGAATTGAGTTCACTACAGGTGAGAAAGCAATCTGACTCAAATACAGGAACTGAACCAAAAACATTTTACTAGGCTGCAATTTCAGCCTTGCACACAATTAACTGACCTATATAGGATTTAAGGGATGATAACTTTTAGATCCATAAGCTGTTCTGAGCACGTTGCAGGTCGTCTGTGACATCTCTCTTTTTCTCTTTCTCCTTCACTGTCTGTCTGTCTGTCAGATGCTCATTGTTTGCCTTCTTCTAAAATATTACAAAAAATATTACTAAAGCAGAACCAGAAAACCCAAGACGTTATAAATTTGGTGTTGCGCCATTATTTCTGAGACCGCCGGGCCTGTTGCACAAAACCAAGATAAGGGATTAAACCAGGAGTATTAAATTATTCTGGATGAATTTAGCTTTGACTTTGTTGCACGAAAGCAGTTTGAATAAACCCAGCCAAGTAACCATGAAGATTTATTCATTGTTCCAGAGCAGTCTAAAGGCCAGGCTAAGATTAATCCTGGAGTTTCAGCTGCCACCCTGATCCAAAATAAACGTGTTTAACAGTTATTCCGTTATCTTGTGAATGTGTTCTGCTTTATTTTTATTAACCTTTTATTTGTCATTATTGTTGTCACAACTTTGATTTAAACTATTGCAGTTGTTTAGATGGTTAGAAATGGTTGCACTGGCACCCAGATGTGGAGTGGCAATCGGGAAAGTCGGGACATTTCCCGGTGTTCCGGTAGGGTTTTTAGGCCGCAAGGCTGATAATAGTTTACAGTGCAAGTTCTTAGCAACACTATCCTGCGTCCTGGTGTGCCTGCGGGCAGACCTGTACATCACTTCAGTGTCCACTCTCTCTGTAAAAATAGAGATGAGTAGCGCCGCTTCCGTGGTTGATGCAACTTCAAGTTGATAAAGGACGCGCTCTGGAGATTAAGTGGGACAGTGCAGCTATATTCCAAGATTACATTAATGGCAGACTGGTCAGAGACCAATACATTAATGATCTAATTTTCTTGTTGTTTCTTGTTCTTCTCTAATAAAGGATAGTTTGTGTTACTCCTTAATATATAGGGATAATGTTTATTATTAGGTATTATAGCTTACTTTGGTTTCACAACCTTCTCAATTAGTCTCACATCACTGGACCAATAACTTGGCCTATGTACGAATGTAGTGTAGTGTTCGTTCATCACACAGGAAACACCACAATGCTTCTTAATCTTTTTATTTTGGTGCCGTCACTTGTCAGCATGAAGCTTGGGAGAATAAAAAAAAAACAAATGATACACTGTTTTTACTTTTCTAGTTTTTGTCCTGTTCATTAAACTAAATTGTAGAAAGATATTTAGAATTAGACATAGCTTATAAAGATTTGTGCGTATGGTTGTAAAACATGTTCTCGCGTTGTGAATAAGGGTTTGTAATTAAGCCTAGTCCTTAGGGTACATTTCCCCAAGGAACATTAATTCCCTCTGCTCACTTTTAAGGAAAAGTATGCAAAATAATACATTTTATTTATATAGTGCTTTACATGGTAGGCTACTCAAAGTAAAACCAGAACATTTAGCACATAAAAAGAGATACAGTAATAAAACCACCACAGAAAACAAGCATATTGAGTCAGTCCAATATAGTCAGTTGGGCTTTTTCTTTCCATTTAATAACAGCCGTATTTCCCTTTATGCATATTATATCCTTCACCTCCTCGTTACTTCCCATTAGAAACTGCTGCTCAGCGGGTGAAACATGCAGCATGCGACTTTTCTAGTTCTGCATCAGTAAGTGTGTGATCGATACCGTGGTCTATTTAAGAAAGCTGTGAATGTGTCCTTATCCCAGCTATCTACAAGTTGCTTGACCTTCTTATTCTTATTCTTGTTCGGCAAACGTGCAACCGATTAAGACGCGATGAGTGGATCATACTAAGTCAAGCTTTGCTTTTTCATTTATCCTGGATATCTTCATTCTGCTGTTGTGCAACAGGCCCCAGGAGTGTTGGTGAGTTTAGAACATTCTGTCTGATAAACAATCGCGTGACATGTTTACAGTGTTTGGTGCGTTTCACAAAGTGCAGTGTGAAGGCAAACGGAACCAAATTGAACCAAATTGGTGAAGTTGGAACTTCACCACCGAATCACACCAAGTCCACCGAACTACTGTAGGTGTGAAAGCGCCCTATGACACTTTGATTGGATCTCAATGTGTCCTGAGATTTTAATTGCAATGGCAAAACGGGGCTCTCTCTCCATATCTCTTTAATTTCTTACTCTTTATTTTGCTTCCTTCCCTTTCCCACTTTTTCAGCTATTTTTACTGCTTCAGCATATCCATGCATATTCAAGTTTATTTACAGATTCATACTGCATTTAAACTTTAAAATGTTCCACATCTTTCATTCATTAAGAGTTGTGTGTGTATATACAGGTAAAAGCCAGTAAATTAGAATATTTTGAAAAACTTGATTTATTTCAGTAATTGCATTCAAAAGGTGTAACTTGTACATTATATTTATTCATTGCACACAGACTGATGCATTCAAATGTTTATTTCATTTAATTTTGATGATTTGAAGTGGCAACAAATGAAAATCCAAAATTCCGTGTGTCACAAAATTAGAATATTACTTAAGGCTAATACAAAAAAGGGAGTTTTTAGAAATGTTGGCCAACTGAAAAGTAAGAAAATGAAAAATATGAGCATGTACAATACTCAATACTTGGTTGGAGCTCCTTTTGCCTCAATTACTGCATTAATGCGGCGTGGCATGGAGTCGATGAGTTTCTGGCACTGCTCAGGTGTTATGAGAGCCCAGGTTGCTCTGATAGTGGCCTTCAACTCTTCTGCGTTTTTGGGTCTGGCATTCTGCATCTTCCTTTTCACAATACCCCACAGATTTTCTATGGGGCTAAGGTCAGGGAGTTGGCTGGCCAATTTAGAACAGAAATACCATGGTCCGTAAACCAGGCACGGGTAGATTTTGCGCTGTGTGCAGGCGCCAAGTCCTGTTGGAACCTGAAATCTCCATCTCCATAGAGCAGGTCAGCAGCAGGAAGCATGAAGTGCTCTAAAACTTGCTGGTAGACGGCTGCGTTGACCCTGGATCTCAGGAAACAGAGTGGACCGACACCAGCAGATGACATGGCACCCCAAACCATCACTGATGGTGGAAACTTTACACTAGACTTCAGGCAACGTGGATCCTGTGCCTCTCCTGTCTTCCTCCAGACTCTGGGACCTCGATTTCCAAAGGAAATGCAAAATTTGCTTTCGTCAGAAAACATGACTTTGGACCACTCAGCAGCAGTCCAGCTCTTTTTCCTTAGCCCAGGTGAGACGCTTTTCGCGCTGTTTCTTGGTCAACAGTGGCTTGACACGAGGTATGCGGCAGTTGAAACCCATGTCTTTCAAGCGTCTCTTGGTGGTGGATCTTGAAGCACTGACTCCAGCAGCTGTCCACTCCTTGTGAATCTCCCCCACATTTTTGAATGGGTTTTTTTTCACAATCTTGACTAGGGCGCGGTGATCCCTATCGCTTGTACACTTTTTCTGACCACAGTTTTTCCTTCCCTTTGCCTCTCTATTAATGTGTTTGGACACAGAGCTCTGAGAACAGCCAGCCTCTTCAGCAATAACCTTTTGTGTCTTTCCCTCCTTGTGCAATGTGTCGATGGTCGCCTTTTGGACAGCTGTCAAATCTGAAGTCTTCGCCATGTTTGTGTAGGCTTCAGAACTGGACTGAGAGACCATTTAAAGCCCTTTGCAGGTGTTTTGAGTTAATCAGCTGATTACTTTGTGGCACCAGGTGTCTTCAAAATTTAACCCTTACACAATATTCTAATTTTGTGACACACGGAATTTTGGATTTTCATTTGTTGCCACTTCAAATCATCAAAATTAAATGAAATAAACATTTGAATGCATCAGTCTGTGTGCAATGAATAAATATAATGTACAAGTTACACCTTTTGAATGCAATTACTGAAATAAATCAAGTTTTTCAAAATATTCTAATTTACTGGCTTTTACCTGTATATACTGCCTACACACACACACACACACACACACACAGTACAGGCCAAAAGTTTGGACACACCATCTCATTCAATATTTTCATGACATTGTAGATTATCACTGAAGGCATCAAAACTATGAATAAACACATGGAATTATGTACTTAACAAAAAAGTGTGAAATAACTGAAAACGTCATATTCTAGTTTCTTCAAAGTAGCCACCCTTTGCTTTTTGGATAGTGCTGCAAACCCTTGGTGTTCTCTTAATGAGCACCTGAAATGGTTTTCACTTCACAGGTGTGCCTTGTTAATTAGTGGAATTTCTTGCCTTATTGTGCAGAAGTCAGGTTGAGACACAGCCGACAGCCCTATTGGACAACTGTTAGAATTCATATTATGGCAAGAACAAATCAGCTAAGTAAAGAGAAACGAGTGGCCATCATAACTTTAAGAAATGATGGTCAGTCAGTACGGAAAATTGCGAAAACTTTGAATGTGTCCTCAAGTGCAGTCGCAAAAACCAAGTGCTGCAACTGGTTCACATGAGGACCGCCCCAGGAATGGAAGACCAAGAATCACCTCTGCTGCTGAGGATAAATTAATCCGAGTCACAAGCCTCAGAAATCACAAGTTAACAGTAGCTCAGATTAGAGACCTGGGGCCTGTGTCACGAAAGTAGAATAAAGTTCCAAGTGCAACTAAGTCAAAGCTAAATTTATCCAGGATAACTTGAATATCCCGGCCTAATCCCTTATCCTGGTTTCGTGCAACAGGCCCCAGATGAATACCACACAGAGTTCTAGCACCAGACACACGTCTAGAATAATGGTGCGAATCAGGCCTTCATGGTCAAATAGCAGCTAGGAAACTACTGCTAAGGTGAGGCAACAAGCAGAAGAGATTTGTTTGGGCCAAGAAACACAAGGAATGGACATTAGACCAGTAGAAATCTGGGCTTTGGTCTGATGAGTCCAAGTTTGAGAACTTTGGTTCCAACCGCTGTGTCTTTGTGTGATGAAGAAAAGGTGACTGGGTGGATTCTACATGCCTGGTTCCCACCGTGAAACACGGAGGAGGAGGTGTGATGGTGTGGGGGTGCTTTGTTGCTGACACTGTTGGGGATTTAGTCAAAATTGAAGGCATACTGAACCAGCATGGCTACCACAGCATCCTGCAGCAACATGCCATCCCATCCAGTTTGCATTTAGTTTGACCATCATTTATTTTTCAACAGGACAATGACCCCAAACACACATCCAGGCTGTGTAAGGGCTATTTGACCAAGATGGAGAGTGGTGGAGTGCTGCGCCTCCACAGTCACCGGACCTGAACCCAATCGAGATGGAACTGAAAGAGCTGAACTGCAGAGTGAAGGCAAAAGGGCCAACAAGTGCTAAGCATCTCTGGGAACTCCTTCAAGACTGTTGAGAAACCATTTCAGGTGACTACCTCTTGAAGCTCATCAAGAGAATGCCAAGAGTGTGCAAAGGGTGGCAAAGGTTTGAAGAAACTAGAATATAGGACATGTTTTCAGTTATTTCACACTTTTTTGGTAAGTACATAATTCCATATGTGTTCATTCATAGTTTTGATGCCTTCAGTGAGAATCTACAATGTAAATGGTCACAAAAATAAAGGATAGATTGGCAATTCAGTTTAGCAACTTCTACAAAAACCTTTCATTCAATGTTGGTATTATATTTTACTTTTTAAAGACTTTCTTATTAATTAGAACGATTTCCATTTTTTTCTACAACTTCACCTTCCTCAGACGCCAGCAATTCAGTGTAGCAACAACTTTTCAGAAAACCTAAAAACAGTCCATTTCATACATTATTGGTATTAGTTAACATTTTAATGAAATGTATACTAATTTAAACCATTCCCACTTTTCCAACTATTCTCACTACTTCACCTTCTTACAGTTTAGCTTTAGCATTTTAGCTTTTACAAGCATTTTCTGCAGGAATTGCATTTTCTATTTATCTTTTCTAATTTCATGTAAGTCATTGTTGCTATTGCGTTGTTATATTGCGTTTGTGAACACTGCGGTTTCTTAGTTTTTTTGAATATGAGAATACAAATGGCTAATAAAGTTGCAAATGTGTTTTAAATTAAGTCAGTGATAAGAGCAATATATAAAGTCCTACTCATGTTTCTATAGTGGTTCTTCTAACGAGGGCAGACCAAGATGTTTAATTATTGATGATTCACGTATTCTCCACCACCCCTCTGAATCATATTGAGACTGAATGATAGTGTAAAGATATACAGTATTGTGCAAAGGTTTTAGGGTTAGATGGGAACTTCTTGTTCTTCTTCACACTGAAGATAGTGCTTAAGGATCTTGGCTGTTTGGGGTCATTGATAATTGCATGATGGATAAGTATTTGCCTGTATTTTGCAGCATTGAGGACAACTCCATTTGCAGAAATGCAGCCCCAAATTCAAATTTTGAATATACTGTAATAGGTGGAAACGTTCTGACGAGAGCACTTTTTTGTGCATAGTTGATTTGCTTGGCCTCGTTTCGAGTGGTGGAGGTATGGCTTTTTGGCTGCAACTCTTCCATGAAGACTTCTGGACAGACTTCTCCAGACAGTAGATGGGTATACCTGGGTCCCACTGCCAATTTCTGCCAGTTCTGAGCTGATGTCACTGACATATTCCGATTTCGAAGGGAAAAAAGATTGATGTGTTTTTCATCTGCTGCACTTTTTTTCTTCAGTTTCCTTGGCCGACCGCCGTGTCTACAATCCTCAACATTTCAACTTTCTGCAAGTGTAAGAATTGATGCTGGTTTGAAGGCAAAGGGTAGTAACACCAAATATTGATTTAGATTTTTCTTTTGTTCTCACTTTGCATTTTGTAAATTGATAACATATTTTTTTGAAATCATTTTTAGTTTACAGCATCTTTTTACACCTGCCTAAGACTTTTGCACAGTACTGTACATTTATGAACTACTGCTCTAACTAACACAAACACAAACAGTTGTATACTTTGCCTTAATGTTACTCACAAAATTTATATTTTAGCACATATGATACTCACTTTTAGGTTGTGCAAATGATTAGGAGCCTAACTACTTGAATGGTATGATTATGACATTCTGTATCATATGATACCGTTAAGAGCAGTGGTCAGTATAATTTTTGGCTTTTTACGCATTCAGCTGGTTCGCGATTGTATGCCACACTTTCATTTCATCACGAGTGTGTTTCTTTTTTAAATATTGTTTATTGTATTAAATGTTTTACTTCATCAAACTTCCATAAGAAGTTGCTGCTTACTCTGTGTAAAGTACGCACAATGTGTATTCTCCATTTTAGTATCAGTTAATCTGTGATCAACCTGCACTGTTAAAGAAAGCTTTGAATGCACATCTATCCAACCTCCTCAGCATGGCTTGGTCATCGTGAAATGCACCAAGCCAGGATGCACATAATAGACTAGGTCAAGCCTTGTTTTATCGGTTATCCTGGATTTTTTAAATTCTGCTTTTGTGAATTAGCCCATAAAACTAAAATATATCCTTGGTTGGGCCCATGTGAACTGATCTATGGGTGTTAAAGTGACCTTATTTGACAATTTAGAATAAAAAAACAGCACTGTCATCATTGCTGGTAAAAGATGCAAGTACAATTTTTTTCAATCATTTTATGCAGTCTGTGGAAAATTTCAAGTGGATCAAATTAGAATGAAATTAAATTATTTCTCATTTTATTCAGAACACAGTCATCAGGAGGTCTCTGGAATCCACTTTGCACAGCAGAGCTGTAAATCCTAGTTAGCCCACAGTTTTATAACTATGGCAGGCGGAGGCCACATTGCTGGAATTTTCAATATTTAATTGATGTTTGACTGAGAAGTGGGCCGAGTACTCCTCAGTCACACTCGGCTCTCTCAGTAGTAGGTGCACCAGTTGCTGTAATCACTGGGCATCAGGCCGCCAGTGATGAGCAGGATCAAGTCCACAAACCACCAGATTCCCAGGCCTCCCAGGGTGAGCAGCTTCCCAACAGCAGTGCCAGTGTGGCCTAGGCAGAAACGATCAACCCCAAAACAACCCAGGAAGAAGGAGTAGAGCAGGGTGGTAATGAAATAGTGTCCGGTGTATCTGTGCAAAAACAGCAAAAAGTACAAGAGAACATTTTAGGCAGTTTAAGGTCAAAATATGTGCTAATAAAATAAATCAAGAACAATTATTTATTTATTCAGGACAATGCACACTGATGAACAAGTGCGACATTACACGTAAATGTGCCTGAAGTTAAAATGGAAACAATTCATTATGCTGCTCCACTGGAACATACTCATTTTTACTGGGCTAAGTCAGTAGAGCATACAGTTAGAGGTGGTCACACGTTTGGTTAGCTCTAAGTCTTTACTTGGCTCTTAAAGGTGGCCAAAGTGGGACGTTCCCTTATAGTTGGGGGAAGAGTGTTCCATTATACACTACCTTTAATTAATAGTGCATTATGGCTGAAGGAGGTTTTTCTAAAAGGAACCTCACAGTCCCTGTTTACAACAGCTCTGGTGATCCACAACTGCCTGTATAAACTCCAGCAGTGGAGGTGGCGCCAAGCCATGAAGTACTTTATGAATGTATTAATGTTACATTTAAAGTTGTAGTGGGTAGAACACAAAAACAAACACCCTTTCCGTTTTATAGGCAATGCAGACACAAAACAGCCAATAGGATCTCTCTCTCTCTCTACCCCTCTTTCTTTCCCGACCTGTAATTGACCCAAATCTTCAATCGTGGCTAGAATAAACTAAGGCCTGACAACAGAGCAAAGAGGAGGTGCAGAAGTCTAGTTTTCACTCAGACCACTTGAATTACAACATGCTTAAAGCTCCATTGTGTAATTTTTTGTTGTTTATTCTTAGCAAAATCCTTTTTGTTCTTTCACAAATGAGCTCATTCATGTGTAATTACTTTCACCAACTAATGAAAGTATTCTCATTAGCGTAAAATCTGCCATTCAGAATAATTCTGCCATGTTGCGCCTCCATCTTTAAAATACATTAGCCAAAGAGGGACATGCGTCTGAGTTTCACACTTTTACACTCAGTGGCAGCGTGACGAATGCCAGGGAGGAGGGGGATTACTTAGAGACTCCCGACAGATTTGAAAGCTGGTTTCAGCTGGAGCATCATGCCTATTCTCTAGGACATGTAACGGAGTTGCCAAGGAAGTTAAAACGATAGTCAAAGCAACAAGACGAATGTTAATATTGGAGTGGGTTTTCCAAGATGGAAAGAGCACAGATTTTAAAAAGGGACACCAAAGTAGCCTGCTTTCTTCTCTAAAGGTAATTCTGCCTATTTGGTTAATTTGGCTAAACACTGCCAATTAATCTTGTACAATATACATAACAACAACACTGATACTTTACTAACATTAGCTTGCATAGCATACATGCATAGCAAACTGTGTTTCACACTACGGTTGTTAAATTTGCAATTAATCTGCGGTTCACGTGCCTGCCGAACCGTAGAGGCAGTCCGTTACACTACTGTCTATTCAACATTACTGACAATTTATTGATAAATATTTCAAAATAGAAAACACTAATTTTCACAATGTTTTGCATTTATGACACTATTCAGTCCCTCCAGGATTTTGCGGCTTTTTTGACATTGTTGCAGCCCAAATTTGCAAAAAAAATTGCCTTTTGTATTGTTGTTGCAATTCAGTGGCAAAAGACATTGAAAATTGCAAAAGAAAGTTGATTTTATTTTAATTAATTCTTAAAAATTAAAAAAGAAACTTGTTTCAGTGAAAATAAAACAGATCTGTGCTAAGTTTTCCTAGTAACATACCAAAAAGGCTCAGGGTGCTGCAAATGTTAGTATGATATGAAAACGGCTGGTGGATTTAAGACAATAAATAATAATGTATTGAATGAATCAAATTTGAAGTATATCAGTACCAGATTCTGAATTTTTATCTGAATTCTCAGAGTTTTTATCAGGTGGTCATAAATCAGACAAAGTACTTATTGTAGGTGATTTTAATATCCATGTGGACGTGATATGATCACGTGATATGAGAACGATAGCCTTAGGCTGAAACCCATTTCTTCATCTTACCCCTTACCCCTTGGCTAAGAATAAAGAAAATGAGATTCAGCCTTAGTATTGCTTTCAACTCATAATTAGATTCAATTGGTTTCAGTCAGTGTGCATAAGGCCACGCACTGTTTTAACAATCCTCTCGACCTTGTGCTGACATATGAAGATTTTGGAGATTTAATAGTATTTCCACAGAATCCTTCATTATCAGAACATTCTCTAATAACTTTTGAATTCTTACTACCCAACTATACTTAAGTAAATAAAAGCTTCTACATTAGATGCCTATCTAACAGTGCTATAGGTAAATTTAAGGAAAATAGTACAACAGCATTTAATTTAATTCCGTACCTTAATATATCAGGACCTTTATGTTAACTTTAGTCCCTCCCATATTGATACATTTGTAGATGGTGCTACGACCTGCCTAGACAACTTTAGATTCTGTTGTTCCTCTCAAAAAGAAGATGATGAAGCAAAGGAAACTATTCCTATAGCTCTGAGTAGTGACGACTTTATGAGCTTCTCGATGATAAAATTATTTTATTATTATTACAATTAGAGACATAATTCATCACAGTTCACCGTTAAACGCAGTGACCAATTCTATTCTCCTTATACAGTGAACCCTCAATATATCACGGTTCACCTTTCACGGTTTTGCTGCTTCACAGATTTGCATTGTGCGTTGTGTTCGGCATTCTGCAAACATAATCAATGGTGGCATGTCGGTTTATAAGAATCTTTTTGCTAAGAAGAAAAAAGAGCGACAACAACTACCGATAACTATGTTCTTCTCTCGAAAAAACACCTGCACCGCGGGCTTTAGAAGAAAAACCCGCTACAGAGCGGAGTCGGGATGCAGCGGCTCAGTCAGAAGAGCAGGGAAATACACGAGTCACTATTTTTCCTACTGTACTGTACTTTGTATTTTTTTCGTAATCATTTTTCATTTTCTCCCGTTCCAATTACTCTGGTCGCGGGGGGCTGATCTCCGCAATTTGACGCCTTCAGTTCGTATTGATGATTAAAATTATTATTTTACAGTACAGTAGTTATTTGTAAAAAAACGTTTATACAGTACTTTTATTTGTTAAATAAAGGCTTGGGCCTGAAAAAGGTTTTGATCTTTGGTTTTAATTATGGAGCATTTCATCGTATAATAATTGTAAAAAAAATAAAAGGTTACTACTTCACGGATTTTGCCTATCACGGGTTCTTCTTGGAACGTAACCCCCGTGATAAACGAGGGTTCACTGTATATGCTTCCTCTAGTGATTATTATTAGGAAACACTCAATTAACTTTCCTTGTTATGCGGATGACACCCAATTATATCCATCAATCAAGTCAGACAAAACCAGTCAGTTGGCTAAACTTCAAGCATGCAGGTTTCTACCTCTTAAAAGGAATTTTTTGTAGATGGTGCCTCTGTTGCATTTCTGTAAATAACATTACAGAGTATGGTCTAGACCTGCTCTTTTATGAAAAGTGCATTGAGATAACTGTTGTTGAGATTTAGCGCTATATAAATAAAATTGAATTGAAATAAATGCTATAAAATCCTGGATGACCTACAATTTTCTGATGTTAAACTCCGATAAAACTGAAGATATTGTGCTGGGTCCTAAACAACTCCAAACTTCATTATCTAGGGCTATAGCTATGGTAGGATAGTATTGCCCTGGCCGCCAGCACTACTGTCAGAAATCTAGGAGTTATTTTTGATCAGGATATATCCTTTAATGCCCATCTAAAACAAACCTCGCAATCTTTGTAACATTGCCAAAATTAGGAACATCCTGTCTCAAAATGATGCTGAAAAACTAGTCCATGCATTTGTTACTTCCAGGATGGACAACTGTAATTCTTTATTATCAGGATGCTCAAATAAGTTCCTTAAGACTCTCCAGCTGATCCAGAATGCTTGTGTGTGTTCTGACAAGAACTAAGAAAAGAGATCATATTTCTCCTGTATTAGCTTTTCTGCACTGGCTTCCTGTAAAATCCAGGATTTAAATTAAAAGCCTTCTCCTGACCTACAAAGCTCTAAATGGTCAAGCACCACCTTATCTTGAAGAGTTCTAAGTGCCTTATTGTCCCACTAGAGCACTAAGCTCCCAGAATTCAGAGTCACTTGTGGTTCCTAGAGTCTCTAAAAGTCAAATGGGAACCACAGCCTTGAGCTATCAGGATCCTCTACTGTGGAATCAGCTTCCGGTATGGGTTTGGGGGGCCACATTTAACACCACATTTAAGAGTAAACTTTTAACTCTAAGTTAGGGGGTGAGGTGTCGCAGCATCCGCCTAGACCGGCGGGGGAGTGTGTATAGCCGCAGACATGGCACCCGTTCTCTTCTCTGCTTCTCTTCATGATGATTCAGATTAATTTACCATATAATCATTAATATAATAAAACTAGAGGGAGGCAGGGCAGTACAACCCGACCAACCTCCTCTCTTTACTCTGTCTCTCTTTGTTATGCTGTAATAGTTTTAGATTGCCGGGGGACTTCCTTTGACACACTGAGGTCCTGCAACTTTTCATTTGTGTGCATCCATGTCCCAGAAATGCTTGTTACTAATCTAGCTCTGGGGAGTTATTCCCCGGAGGCCTTATGTTCATTTCCCCCCAGCATGTTTTCTTGGATCAGGGAGGCTCCAAAATCATAGTTGCAGCTGTCGCCGTGGTCCTGCGATCCCCTGCTACGCTCTGCGGTGCCCTGCTACGCTCTGCTGTGCCTTGTAATGCCGCACAGTGCCCCACTACAAACTAAAAAATGTCTTAGTCACTGTTCCATTAACTTTTATTGTGACTGTTATTTCCACTATTCATTTCAAACCCAAGCGAACGTCAGACACAGCCCACCAAGAGCCTGGGTCTGTCCAAGGTTTTTTCCTAAAAGGGAGTTTTTCCTTGCCACTGTCACACTGCTGCTTGCTCTGGAGTGAACTACTAGAACTGTTGGATCCTTGTTAATTACGTGGTCTAGACCTACTCTATCTGTAAAGTGTCTCGAGATAACTCGTTATGAATTGATACTATAAATAAAATTGAATTGAGAATTGAACTGTTGTAGAGGAAAATGGTGCTCACCTAGCACACTGACATCATGTTAGTAAGCACAGACGAAATGATGTGTCATAAACTAGTTAAGGAACAATAGCGTTAGCCACAATGCTAACGGAATTGAACACTATGCCGAACGGTGCTGTCATTATTATTTTAGTGATATACAGTATAAGCAACTTTTTTCTTGCAGATTGTCACGTTACTGAGAATTGTTGGAATAAAATATATTCATATCAATTGTGCTTATAAACATATTCATGCAGTGCATTATATTAATCATATGTGTTAAATTCATTAGATTTTCAGGAAAAGAGCTAAAGCATTACACATAGTCTGCTTGGTTTCAGTGTGATTATTGGGTACACTTCTGAATAAGAAGCATGTAGTTTATGGTTCACTGTGGCCTTATCATAGGTTGTTTTGGTACAATGTGTCCAACCATAGCTCTGCCGAGTGTGTTGAGTCTGAAAAGCAGGGCCAAGGGTGGTGAGGGACACGTCTTGTGTTTGGGTAAAGGGCCTCTCCAGTAGCAGTCTGAGACCTGTTATCTATTGTGCAGGCCAATCGCTGCTAGACACGAATCTTACGAACAGGTCACGTGGTAGCAACTGAACCCCCCCCTGAGGACAAAAATCATGCAGGAAGGGCTAGCGGGTTAGACAAACTTGGGAGAGCTATGGATGCATGTTCTCTGTAACTTTGTCTATAGAATACATGTATTCTATATGAATAAACGTTCTTTTATCCAACCTACTGACTTGAACCCTTCTTCCTGAAAGAATCTAGAAGGGCAGGATGTCAGCCCAACAGAATACAGCTGTTAGAAGGTAATATAAGAAGTCAAAGCCAACTCTGCCAGCTGTAGGGCAGTTAACATTAACTTTAGTAACTTTTAACGCAGTTAAGAATCTAGAACAAACTTACTTTTGATAACATAAGCATTTTGGCTCGGTGGATTTTGATTTAAAAGTTTTGTTAAAACTATTTCCCGTTCAAATAGTATTGATTTTTTTTACTATTTGAATTATATTCGCTTTTCTGAATTCATTTCAACTGCCCTACTTAGTTAATTTCCTTTTTAGGTCACGATGTACGTCCCATCTCCGTTTTTTCCTGCACCCACCGTATGCGTTTGTGTGTCAGTCGCAGGGGGAACTAAGCAACAGCCCCACCCACCGCAGATAGCCGACAGGATTGAAACAGCAGCAGCTTTCAGCAACTTTAGAGTGAAAAATCTTTACAGCAGACTTTGATGTTAAAATGTACACAGGTTGGCAGGGCGGTCTGAAATGTTTTGCATGGTCTTTCGCTGTACGTTTTGTTGGTAAATATGAGATGTTCGAGTCACACGTCTCGTCTTCATATCAGAAACAAGGAAATTAATTTGGCGACGTACGTGTGTCGCGTCAACCCGTTCTCACTCCCACTTGGTCAGTGGCTCTCAGTGTCACATACTGATGCCTGGCACATGGGACTGCTATGATTGGTTGAAGTTACGGGAAACTCTGGTTATTGGTCAAATTTGTTGTAAAGTTGGGGTGATTGGTCAAAATTCAGAGTAGCACTAAATACACGGTGACTGGTTGAAAGTGTTGTGATCGTGCCATTGCAAATTCCTGGAGGGACTGACTATTGCATTGTACAAATAAGATACAACAGTAATGGCAGTTACCTTATGTAAGTCACTCCAACATTTTTTTCACCATTACTCTGTGCCTGAAAATATATCCGAATGCAGGTAATTGAGTATGTGACGCTTACAATTTCCTGGGGGACAACCCCCAGAGCCACTGCTTCATAGGAGTCCCTCCAAATGCCCATTCTGAGCCAGGAAAGAACCCTGTAAAGCGGCATCAGTATGTAATTAATAACTAGTACTCAAGTATTGGTTACTGAATAAAGCCAGGGCATATGCCTGTGTTTGTCTGATGGGAGGGGCTAGACAGAGGGGAGAGAGAGAGAGAGCAGCAAGATGAGGAGGTCTCCCTCTATTTTAAATGTTGGCTGGGTATTTTGGCATTGTGCCTACTTAAACTGTAACTGGTAAAGCTAGAGAATATTCTCATTGAGATTTTACCTGAATATTAAACTGAACCATCAGCTGATTCAGGGATATATTTCAAAACGTAAGTCTGCATTTTAAGAATTCCAATGATTAACACATTCAATTAATAATTTTCGCATGTAATTTTGACATGCAGATGGGACAACTGCAACTGTTCAGCATGGTTTTCCTTACTTGATGCAGGGTACGTTTCCTCTGAGGAATTCTCTTGGTCCGGCACACTCTATCTCATCGAGTGCAGTGCAGATAACTGGTGTGTGGTTCACCTCTTTTTGAGTCTGGCCACCCCACTAAAGACAGAAACAGTAAAATTAGTAAGTGCTGGGTGATTAAAAATAAATTATGTTCTTAAAAAAACAAAACACTTACTCCGACACAACCATGGCCCATTTCCAGAAAAGCACTGTGGTTGCCTGCATGATCTACAGGATCTTGACAGTAGATAAATTCCTCTGGTCTTTATCATATGTATAACAAAAGACAAAGAGGGAGAGATGTAAGCTAGTACTCTATTGTGAAAATGACTGATAACCTTCAACAGGAAACTGTAGATTCTATTACTTCCTTAAAGTTTCTATATGTAACTTTTTTTAAGTTTCTGAAACTATAATTTTCCATCTGGTTGTTATAAAAGACCTGTAACACCAAACACAACTAACAGTGAAAAGACAGCTTTTAATATAATTTATTAATGGCTTTGTCCAGGTCAAATTTTTCCCATGAAGTCACAAAATAGGCTCGTTCGAGATGTGCGCGTCGCCTGTAAAGTTGATGAGAGCAGGTGGCAGCAGCAGGGGATGGTAACAAGAAGCTGCGGTCAAGTCGGCAGTTTCCAGCAGCCTTCAGTCTGAACAGGAAGTCACGCCCTCTTAGGTCTAAGGCTGAATCTCATTTCTTCCCCTTACCCCTTCCCCTTCCCCTCGTTTTTGCGCGTTCACGCGGGACCTAGTGGTGTCTCAATCCTTGAAGTGACCAAGTGCTAGGGGAAGGATCAAGGGGTGTACGGCTCTAGAAAGCAAGTCAGATCTGGAGCTCACTTGTAAACACAGAAGCAACAATGGCTGCCGCATCTACAAGAGAGACACATAAATGTAAGTATTTTCGGCTTAAATAATTGATTTAAAAGTTACGACAGTCTTGTTTTGTGGTCTATGCATTCCTGTACATGTATACTTGCAACAACGTTCTTAATTAAAACTTTTTAAAAATCGCTAGCTTGCGCTAACGCTAATCGCTAACGCTAACGTTGATTTAAACAACAGTCCCGCATTTCTCTGCCTTGAATGAACTGTATACATCGCATAGACTGCATATATTAATATTAACGGTCTATGATACAT
The DNA here is from genome assembly GCA_013375575.1 of Percina caprodes. Classification (NCBI taxonomy): domain Eukaryota; kingdom Metazoa; phylum Chordata; class Actinopteri; order Perciformes; family Percidae; genus Percina; species Percina caprodes. The sequence goes on along the minus strand of JABXJD010000099.1, from coordinate 62,027 downwards.
CGCTACGTGCTTCACATATCGTCCTGTATCACACAGGGACCAGGAGGACACAGCAGCTGGTCCACTTTGGGGATGAAAACAAGCAGAAGTTTCTTAAATCATGTGTTCATGTTGTACCCATTCATTATTGCATTGGTACTGTATTATTGTAATCATTTGTAATTTATTCCTGTTCATGCACTTGTATATTGTTGTTGGTTATGATAGGGACACTGATGATTTGTGAGGGGGGGGGGGGGTTTACTGGCCAACAGGCATCAGACTGGTCTGATTATCAGAACAGCTGTAGTTAATTTGTTTGTTTGTGGTCTTGTCTTTTTTTAGTTTTATACTTTTGAAGCCTTTTTATGTGTGTGACATGTAAGTTATGGTTCTAATAGTTGATAATGGTTCTGTAATATAATATATTTAATGTAATGTTTTTGCCTGTTGTGTTTAATTTATCAGGCAATAAAGACAGAATTTTGTTAAAATGTTTTTCTGAACATCAATGACATTCAAAACGGTGATAACTGAAACAGATATACAACACACTGTGTGTGTGTGTGTGTGTGTGTGTGTGTGTGTGTATGTATTGCAAACAGACCTAAGTATTACACAGATAACATCTGCCTCTGCACCACCAAAGGGAACATAACATAACTAAAACATATATAAATGCATATGACACTGTTGTCAAAACCCACACAATAAACAGAGACGCCATCTTGGAAGTTTGTGATCAATACTGTATGGTGATGTCACCAAGTGGTGTCCCATTTCATAGGGGTATGTTTTCACCCCTAGCCCTTACCCCTTGGTTTTGAGGGCCTATGGGTAAGGGGAAGAAATGGGATTCAGCCTTAAAGTCTGATTTAATACAATTTTATCAGACCCATATATCAGCTTGTACAGTCTCCAGTTGTTTTGATGACAGAGTAGCTGTTAAAATGCTCTACATGTGAGCTGTTGCTGATGTTAAACAAGACTGTAGATGATCCGTAATCTGAACAGATTTTGTCTCTCTGAAATCTAAACATCACTATCAGCCATGTGTGTCCTGTACAGAATAAGCCTTCAAATCAGACAAATAGCAATTAAAATCTTTCCAATTCAAAAACAATAAAAGGTTTGTATAAATCATATTGTACTGATTCTAAACCAATCAGCTATTAGAACAGCTGAGAGACAGGCGTTTCCCAACATGCCCTGGGTCCACCTGGGTTTTATAGCCGGTGGAAAGCAACTGCACTGCCTGCGTTTCAAACCTGTGGTCGCCTTGATCTCATGATATACATATGCATATTTATTTTTAACACCAGAAAAGCCTGTGTAGGCGAGTATCCAAGCCGGTAAAAGGTAGATTTTTTTTTTTATAGGCCTAATTGTGTTTTTATTTTGTTTAAGTTATCTGTTGTAGTTATGGCTGATACTGGGGCATCACAAAGGAAATTAAATGAACAACTAAAAGTGAAAGTGACAGACAAAGGGCAAGCCAAGTTTGGTCTGGTCTCAGATGAAGACAATAATGGGATTGTAAATGATTCAAAACCCACCCTGAATTGGCTCTCAGGTATGCAATAGAGCTGTCAGTCTTCCTCTGTAATACCATTTGAATTTCATTTATTTTTTTAAATATTCAAATAATATTCAAATATGTAATGCTGTGAAAAGGTGTGAAAGCGCCCTATGACACTTTGATTGGATCTCATTGTGTCCTGAGATTTTAATTGCAATGGCAAAACGGGGCTCTCTCTCCATATCTCTTTCATTTCTTCTCTTTATTTTGCTTCCTTCCCTTTCCCACTTTTTCAGCTATTTATACTGCTTCAGCATATCCATGCATATTCAAGTTTATTTACAGATTCATACTGCATTTAAACTTTAAAATGTTCCACATCTTTCATTCATTAAGAGTTGTGTGTATATATATACCACACACACACACACACACACACACACACACACACACACACTTGCATGGTTACCACCATTAGCATGTAGTTGATGTTACAGATTCTGTCCACTAGAGGGACTTCTAACATAAGTCTGGCCTCGAAAGGGATCTGCATTACATTTCTAGCATGTTGCTCTCTGTTTACATTATTTTCCACCATGCACACAGCGACAAACACAAAATCAACAGAGAACTCTAATGAAACATTATCTAACAAGTGTATTGAAGCGGCTGTTACGAGACTAACTGTGCTTGATTAACACAATGACATGCTAGTAAGCACAGCCGAAACGATTGTCGTAAACTAGCTAAGTAACAATAGTGTTAGCCATGATGCTAATGGCATTAACAACTAAGTATAACGGTGCGGTCCTTAGTATTTTAGCGATTTATGAGCAACCTTTTCTTGCAGATTGTCACGTTACTAAAAATACAGCTGTTAAAGTTAATACAAGAAGTCAAAGCTAACTCTGCCAGCAATAGTAAATTAACTTTAGCTGTCTCCATGAAACTCCCAGCTAAGCTCCTTTAACTCATGATGTGGTTAGAAAACCAAAACAAACTAAATATTGATAACATAAGCATTTTGGTTCAGGTCAGTGGCTAGAAATGGTGGTGGGTAGCCAAGCCCTGGGTAGCCTGCTCTGCCTTTGAGAAAATTAAAGCTCAGATGAGCCGATCTGGAAAGGTTACCTCCCCTTTCTCTGCTTTCTGATCCGCCCAGAGAATTAGTCCCACCCGTGAGAGAGACAACATGGCTTTCAAACAAGCAAAGTGGCAGTTGGTCAAGGCCACAACCCCAGCCTCCACCTTGGCCCCCCCAACCCTTTTCTCCTTCTCAAAAGCATTATACTTGAATAGTAATTTCAGCAATTGAATAGTATTTTTTTTTTACTATTCAAATTATATTCAACTTTCAGAATTTGTTCCAACAGCCCTAGTATGTAATATGTAGATTTCATTGATAAAATAATTCTACAATCCAAAATGTGGTTGTACGTCAGTAGGCTATATTAAAATAAGTTTTTAATCCTTTTCAGTCCGTGTTTGTGTTGGCTAATTATTTTCTTTTCCTTTTTCCCCCCATACTTGGGTTCATGAAATGCTATATTAGCCTAAGTTTTCATTACGTTGGTTGCTGCAAACTCTTAATGCTCATGACAGTGATAACATTACCCGGTTTAGCTCACAATACAACCAAGTTACCATATGCAACACTTGAAATGTATCTAACTTTTTCTCTTGGTTTTCTGTCTGAGCAAAACATTCATTGCAACTATATGACTCCCGGTAACGCTGACAAAGGCTGTAATGATATGCAATACAAAACCAAAATTGCGACACTCAGATCCACAAAACTGTGTCACGGTAATCCTTCTAGTCCAGATCCAGTGCTACCGAATCTTTAAATTACTATTACTAGTAATTTAAAGATGTGGTAGAAGGGGGGGGAGACACCGGTAACGCTAGCGGAGGTGTAACGTTTTGACTAGCCAGTGTTACGTTAGTTTCATTAAGTTAAGTGCTGACCGGGCTGGCTGCTGGCTGACTGTTGGCTGACTGTGGATGTGTCCCCGGGCAGTGCAGTTGTCAGCTCTGATCCCGACTGAAGACTTGTAGCGCCCGGAGAGTGAGGCAGACAGACGTGTGCTAGCTAGCTAAATTATCATTAGATTATTTGTCTATAATTACTGATTAATTTGTGGGTTAGCCCATAGTTGTGAACTGTGGTCAAAACAATCATACTAAAAATAACTTAGCATGTTGAACGATGTCGTAATCTTTGTTACCCACCAAGAATTAGCTAAAGTAGCATTAGCTACTTGCTTGTCAACCAGCACCTTTACAGGTAGGCAACAAAGCACTTATCCTCTTTGTTCCCCTCTACAGGGTGGGAGCGTTACCATTACCATTATTCTTATGTCTCATTCAAACTGTGGAACCACTGAAACGATTTTTGAATTTTTTTTAAAAAGGTACAAAAAATCTTTGGTGTTGGACTGATTGACATTGAAAATCAATATCAATAAATAAGGTCTGTTATGTTACTGTGTTGCAAATCAATGACAAAATAATGCCATGTGGCAGAAAAAAAAGTTGTATTACGTTTACTCATTATAACCCCTCCCTCCTCCCAAAAGAATCAAGGTTTGTATCAAATAGTGGGTCAAAACTTGTGATAACAACTGAATCCGGTGTTTGGTGTATCGTTACAGCCCTAACGCTAACTTACGGTGGCCGACAGAAAACTTCAGAAAACCCATGCACATAGACAAACACAAAGCAAATTAAGAAAACAACTTCATTAATTTGGCAACACATGCGCAGCATTCAGCAAACGCGCTGCATATACACACACACAACACAACCAAATACACAAACGTGCTGCAAATACATACAACACAACCAAATACATCAATGCGATGCAAATAAAAACGATGCAAAAAGAAAAGCACACAAACCCCGAAAACAAATGCAAAATAAAAACGCTGCATCAGATTCCACAACGGAAGTTCTCCAGGCCTCTAGAGGGAGCACTAAGTGTAACAGCTGGATCTTCGATGACAGCAGGTGTGGTAAAACATTACCAAAGCGGTAGTGTCACTTCAAGTAGAGAATACAAACCAAACTTAATAGTACCTAACAGATATTTGGGGGGTGTACTACAAAGCAAGATTCATAGGTTCGAGAGTTATGCTTTTGCCTAAAACCGGAGTTTTCTATGTCAGGAAAGTTTCTCTCTTCCCTGGCCATGGTAACTTGTGCTGTGCACAAGTAACTTGCTTCGAGGAGGTTATGGTCTCGTCTCTCAAAAAAGTGCCTCGAAACACGACGCAGACTTGAACGTACAATATGCATGTGTGCGAGACGTAATACGTCTCCATAAGAACAGGCGTCACTAATCTGTATTGTTACCAAAAAAATGAAAACCAGAAATGACAGAACATCTCTCTAGACGTAGTACACACAGAGCACGCAATCGTCAGTCATTACTTTTATGAGAGAGTGTTGATAGTCGCAGAACCCTTACTCGTTGAACGGAAGATAATACAATGGCTAGTAATAAGAAGATACTGGCTTTGTCAGCTCTCTGCTTCTTTTTGTAGAAGAAGAAGCATAGATTTGCTAGTCAAGGGCTAGCACTTTAACAAGATTGGTCATTGAGTCTGACAGGTTACATCGGCCAAAATGGATGATGACGGCTCCTCGCACTGCCGACGGCACGGAACACACTGCCGACGGCCAATAATCGGGTTGATGTGTCAGAGCCTTAAGGCAAAGTCCTTGCCAATGTAACGTTCGGTCTTGGATTGCAACATCATGATTTTCATAGAAACACAGTAACAACAGCGCTGTTATTGATAAAAATGGAGGCTACTTTATCAGGTCTCATTCTCAAGAGTGACCTGCATGCTGGCAACAAGGCTATAACACAGCCATAATGTCTAAACTACCGAGGCAGAATGACCACAAGCTGCAAGGTTGTGTAATGACAGTTTCTGTTCCTGGAAAAGCTAGTCACAATGACATCAAACTTGTATTAAGAAAAACATGTTTTTATTTTCGATCTTATGGAGAAAAACTACACTACCCATAATCCTAAGCATAACAGCAACGTCTCTGATTGGTCCAACTTGCTGGTACCATGGAAACTTTTACCACACGTGAAACTGGCTAGATCGAGCTCCTACCATTAAAAGTCTATGAAGTCCATTCCACAGCCTTTTACCTTTGCCTTTTCCTTTTTTCAAAATGTTTTTGCGCCGAATCAAAATGTTTCATATTCACGATTCATCTAGTAGCTGGTTGACTTGGTTCCAGGCAGGGTGCAAAATCTAGCAGGATAACATGGCGTAGGCAGCACTGATTGTTTTTGTTTTTCTCTCTACTGACAGCACTCCAAATTTTCAAACAGAGCTACATGTTGATTGACCGTAATTCTCCTTTAAATCGGGGGAAAACACTGCGTGGGCGATCATTGTCTAGCTCTATGGCGCCTACAGTGTCAGCCATTTGTCACTCAGAAGTTGCACGCCCTAAATTATGCATGGTTTAAGTCAAATATGATTTTAATGGGTAAAAAAAAACTATATGTCAATTTCCTTTTCACAAAAAAGTTATTTGTATCAAAATTGAATCTTAGTATTAAGAATTTGTTTGGGTAAATTTCATTTAAAAATTTTAAAGTTGACCTCTTTCACCTTCGGAAGAGGAAATGAGAAATAACTTTCAAATATTTTCTTCTTACTGGATTAGGATATAATTAATTTAATAGAATATTTCAAATAACTTAGTTGGTACATTTATAGTCACAGAAAGCAATTCCTTCTAAGCAGAGCTGCTTCGGACCAGGAGAAACTGGAGTACCTAATGTCTTCTCTCACAATTGATTTTAGAGACATTAGTATAGCTTTCAACCAACTATTATAACATTTGGCATTGCATTGGAGTTATTTCTCATAAAACTCCTCGTGCTGTAACAAGATCCCATTACCATCCATAAAATGAGCAATTGCCCAGATTCCTTTGGATTTCCATTCCTCCATGTACACAGATTTTCCACCTACCAATATGTATCTATTATTCCAAACTGGGGTATTATGAGGTGTAAAAATTATGTTTATAGATTAACTTGCATTAAAGACGGACCTGCTGATGGAAAGCGGAAGGTAGTGAACTGCATTCTAAGTCACATTGCAGAAGAAAGTCTATTCCACCCATTTTGAAAAGAATTAAATTGGAGACACTAAACCAAAAGGATTGCTCGTTATTAATAAAAGATTTCAACCATTTCAATTTTAAGACACCATTCATTAATGAATACCAAAAAGGAGAAAACAAAAAGAAAACTACTAGTATAACAGTTCTTAACCCACTCAGATCAAGAGAAAAACCGTAGGATTTGGGGTAAGTTTCGTCCCTCCAAAATCTTCGACTGCTTTATAACCATAAACAGACCGTGTTCCGTCAACTTCACCCGTCGTCTCCAATTCGCCGCCCGTCGATATATCCATGTGGCCCCCGAAAGAAAGCCAGTTTCCCCAACCGCCTTGCTTGTTCAATTATAGGCCACAGCCTCAGTCTTTCTTCCAAATCCTCCTGTGGCAGAACCTCGGCAAAACAAATGCCCTCCTCTTTGCACACCGGAGAGTTTTTGGTCCGCCGCCAGATTTCTTCCTTCACCCATCTTTAGTGAAGAGAACAATAATATATCCAATCTTGTGGTCAATCTTTCTTCCGACTCTGTGGTCAATGTCCACTGCTTCTTCCAGCTTCGACCCCATATCTGGGGCAATCATAACCAGGATTTGGGTGACCTTCGTACGGATATCTTCGTCTTTTTTTCCCTCCAAACCTTTAATGCGGAGGCACCACCTTATCCTGTACATTTCTTGTTCTTTGACTCTCTCCTTAAGCTCATTGTTCTCTTTGCAAAGATGGTGGATTTCTTTCTCCAAATCTTCTACTTTCTTTTTACATTCTGTCAGTACCTCCATGTCAATGTGAGGACAGTGTCGATTTGAGTCACGCATGCTCAGTTTACGACATACCCGATAAGAGTCAAGTCAGACCGGCTCTGGTCGAGTGCAGATGTTAGTTGCGCATGCTAAGATTTAAACATTTACGACATAACTGTCATACTGAAGTTTGTGAAATCCATGAAATAATAAACTTCTCATTACAAACAACAACAAGATGGGAATAATTTCAAAAACGTTTTAGCTATCTATGATTGTTTGATTGCTAACGTTAGCTCAAAACGCCATTGCAGTGACAACCTTTGTTGTGTTTGATGCCAACTTGTAGCCAGCAGTGAACGAACTTCGTTAAGTAGGTCCATTTTTACTGTGTTGAAATTACAGAAGTCTCTCGCATAGACAGTTAAAGAAGTGGACCAACAGATCCCCTTGTTCTGGACGGAGACCAGTGAAGGAAAATAGAAGCACTTTTTCTGTGATGGCTAGGTGTTACTGCGCAGCCTCCAACTGAGCTTGACGACGTAGATGTAACGTGGGCAACGTGTCTGAAAGTAGTAAGTCTTCTGGTAGCTGTGCCAAGAGAAATCTCAATCATTCCCAATCTTGCAGAGACGAGAGCGTAGCTACATGTTAGGAGATAAAATAGACACAGGCTAATTATTGCTAACTAACATGCTCGTTAACAATAGTAATTAAACCTAAACAGCTAATGGAAGTCCAAACTGTCTGCCTCCTTTTCCTGACAATACGGTGATTTGTCGACTATGCGACGTCACGTGGTTATGACACGACCGTGCCGGACATACAAAACAATTGAAAATACGTTTCTCTCTGACCCACGGTGCAATATATGCACTTGTCTTATCTGGATAAATGAGAAGCCATAATGAATATTAAATAATGTTGTTGTGTTGAGCCAGTAGCTTTTAACTTAACACATATACGTAGCCTACAGAAAAATAATACATTTCTATCTTAATTGCCTATAGATGTAGCCTATCACAAGTAAATCTGAGCGGATCACATTTTGCCAAAGCAGACAGCTGTTTCCAAGTTGCGTTCAGCTGAGTGTAAAACCTCATTTAGCTTATGTTTAATTTGAAGTATAAACAGATCTCAATCCATGCTGTACTGCCATTAAATTAACTCGTGATCCCGTTGCAAGAACGAAGACTGGCTACTACAAACGCTGTTTTCCAAATGTTTTCCGTTATCAGTGTAATATTTGTAGCCTTTCATTCCGTTATTAATCTGACTTCAAGTCGATTTGAGATGCTTTCATACAGAGATAAGTGAAACATACATCCTGAGGTGTTCGCAAATGTGGAGCTCTATCTCGTGGAGATAGCTGTGGCAACGCCAGATTAATTTGTGTCATTTCAATCCCGTTGATTGTGTTTTATATTTAATTCTACCGACGTGCATTATTCTCATGGTAGTCTACACTACACATTACTACTCATCCATCACATTTGGATACGAATCACGACTGTCAAACTCCCATTTTATAGCCATTTGAACATTAGCGAATGCAGGTGTAAAAAAAAAAAGGTGAAATATCAGGCTTGTACTTGTGTCTTTGTTGTTAACTTGTTTGTTATTTATAATAGGTTGGGCACAGTTTTACAACTAATTTAATCGTGAATGTCACAAAATAATCTAAAAAAATCGGTGCCCGTTGTTTACAGTACAGACTGTGGTAGAGACGCAACGTTACAGTCGCCAGACAACGAGTAATATTTTCGTAATGAAAACGGCTCATTTGTTCATGTATGTCTGATCGGGTCCAAAACTACTGTCCCAGCAACCCGTTCCTACCGTAATGTTTCACAAGACCCCGAGAAATGAATGGGAAAAAAGGCGATTTGATCAGAATTGTTTACTGCAGCGGTGCAGCCCCGCCTGCAACACATATCACCAGTTAACTCAAGAACCAGTCAAACCAAAACACGGACGTTAGTCGTGGAGCGCAAATTACCATGGCGACCTAGCCAGAAGAGAGAGCCACCTTCGTAACAATGAAAACTCGGGCTCAGCATACCTTGTCAACCTACTAATCTCGCTTCCTACCCACATTTGGTATAACATAATTTTAGGTCCATTGTTAATTATCATGACGTTACTGCAGTGCCTTCTGCATACTAGCTAGCTACCAAAATGTAGGACCTAGCTAACTACTTTTTCAGGATTCTATTAGCTAAAGGCAAACGCTCGCAGCTCTTTAACATTGGATAAGTTGAAAGAGATTTTATCAACGTTATACGTTAATGATATATTCTGCTTTTGAGTACTGGCTTATTGGTTTACGGGAGTATTGATGTAACGTTACATGAGCATGATTTGCCAGATTTCTGAAAGCATTGTGCTTTGTTATTCTCACAAAAGCAGCTGCGCGTTATAAACATTAGCATTAATTGTGGCTAGCTTAGCTTACCAATAACATTTGAGCGTTACTGTAGCGTTTCGTGTTACTTACAAATAGCTGCAGAGGACTACTGGTGACGGGGGTTTGTACTCAAAGGGCTCTGTGTGATTTGTACTTTCCACCGGCTGTTCGCTGAACGTAGCTCCCTGACCAGGAGAAATAGCAGGAGAATCCGTTGTCGATGAGTTTTGTGAGTGAATTCCCTTCAGACATTGTAACAGAATCACCGTCAGTAGCATTAGGAACTGTCCGCACAACAGAATATAGCTTACTGAGATCATTGTCACTCTTAAAATACTACATTAATTCTAATAAAATTGCCATTTATGGTTAACGGAAACATTTAGCAAGCTAACGTTAACAAGGAAGGTTTGTTTGGTTCTTCTTCTTCTTCTTCTTCTTCTTCTTCTTCTTCTTCTTCTTCTTCTTCTTCTTCTTCTTGTTTCCGGCAGGCTAGACGCAACTATGGCGTATACTGCCCTCCTCTGTTCTCTAATCGCTATTTACAACTTATTTAATAATTGTCTATATCTTTTTACATATTCCAACATTTCGCAAATCTTAAAAAAAAATTAAAATTTTTTTCAATTTCTTCCAACCGTCCAAATTCAATAAAGAGTTTAAATTAAAAACAGTTTATCCAGTTGCTCCCAGTTCCCTGAACAGTTTCTTCCTTTGATGAGAGTACTTCCTGCACTAAACTAATACATGCTTCACTGTTTCCTTGTCTCCACATTCACACTTTACATCAGGATGTTTACCAATCAAAGCCAGCCCACTCCTCAACGCACAATGCCCAAACCTCAATCTGGATAACACTACTGCATCTCTTTTTTGACATCTATAATTGTATCTGTCTTTTGCTACCATTTTTGTGCTGAATAATAAGTTCTCCCCTTCATTTCACAATCCCATGAACGTTGCCACATTTCTTTTACTGACCTATTATATTATTATAGTGTAATCTGGTGATCCATACAGTAAATTAATTTGAACTCTTTCCTCCTGCACTGCTTTCTTTGCCACCTTATCGGCTTCCTCATTACACTCCACGCCCATGTCTGCCGGAACCAACATAAACCCCTCCTCATACCCAGCTTTGTAAATTCTATACAACACCTGCAAAATTTCCACAAGTAAATCAGGTCTGGACTTAGTTTTGGTATCTTTAATTGTAATTAGGGTTGCATCTGAATAACTACATAAGACTGAATGTTCCTGTTTGTTATCTTCAACCCACCTTACTGCCCATAGAACTGCTATCAACTCTGCAGTAAATACTGACAAATGATCTGGAATCCTACAATCTTTTTTATAACATATGGCAGGTATGCTAAAACCAAAAGCCACTTTACCACTCTTAGGATCATTCCACCCATCAGTAAAAATGTGTATGTGGCCTTCCCACATTTGACACTGTCGGGCTTTTATCTCCTCCACTACAACCTCTGACATCTTTCTTTTACTTGTTTTAAAAAAATATAAATCAACATGCATTATTCTGCAGCCCCATATACCACACAGTTCATCAGTAGTTGATCTTGTCATTGCTCTGTATATCACCTCCATAGTTTCACTATTAGCCCCCCAATCAGACCCAGTCACACACCTTAGGACATTAGTTATTTCCCACATTTAAGGGAAACTATCTTAATATGCTTTTTCCATGTCATGCTTTCATCTAACCACATCCCTAAAAATTAGATTCCGTCCAACAACTCAGCTACGTTAAAAAAAAAACTAATCAGATACCTCCTGCCTTGTTCACCACCTCCACATTCCAGTATGTTTCCCAATCCAATTCCCCTAATTACCTGCTTGCCTTTAGCTGCGTTTTCTTGAGCTAAAGAAAAGGAGATATTTTGGATTGCAATAGAAAACTATAGTCTAGCTAGAGTGAACAAGCAAAATATAAGAAATGGTTAACTTAGCAAGCTAATCACAACTTTTTTTCTTTGCCAATAATATAGCCTATCGCTAGTAGGTCTATTCTAAAACAATATCAATCCCCATAAAATGTTGTTGTCACTGAAAACTAAATGCCATAGGGTCCCTGCTATTGTACCATTGTATCCTTCAATTCATTGAGCAAATGAGATGGATATTGGAAGATATTTCAGCAGAGCGAAAGAAAAGCAGGACATTGGCAGGGCAGTTGATTTTCTTCGAACAATAAGCATTTGTTGGCAAGTCTAGGCACTATGCTTATACTTATTATATATGCTAGCTATACTCTAACCAATTTAACTTTCTGCATTCACTGGCTGTGATAAATTAAATAAATATGTAGATGTTACATAAATGTAAGCTAAAGATGAACACATGCCAAGAGATACACATGTGAAAATAAAATCCTACATACAGTACATACACTAATCATTACTCCAAATCTTTTATTCCTTCCACAATCAGGTTATTGTATTTACACAGTAGCCACTTTAAATAGGATCCGTATCAATAGATTACATGATAAAGTATGCAGTGATGCCTATTTTTTCCTTTTTCTTTCTTTCGATATAGTATGCTATTACTTTATCATACATTGACATGAGCAGACAGATACCATTTATTAAGTCATTGCTTACAGAAGAACTCATCAGGAGCAAAGTCTGGCCTACGCAAATCCCCCCATGCAGCTTTGATGTGTCTAAATAGCTAACATTACAGTAACTTTTGTTGAACAGAGTAGAAATGGAAGAAGATGTGGAAGAAGATATGGAAGACATGTCTGCCACTTTTAACTTGTTAACATCTTGGTTTGAAGACTGGTTGTTGAAAGTACAACTCTAATACAGTAACAAAAGATGTGAGTGCAAAGATTTTGCAAACGCAAGGTACAAATACCCTGGGGGCTAAGCACCCCCTGTCTTTCAATCCTAGTGAAGACCCTGATTATGTGTATTGTTCTCCAAAGAGCTTCTTGTTTCCATCACTAAAACCGATTTACAGTAATTTCCTAGAAAATATGTTTCTATGTCACAATCAAGTGTATTGTGATCCAAACAGCTTCTTATGTTGTGTACACCTTGTTTCCCTCAGTTAAATTAGCTTTACACTAATTTCCTACCAGAATCTTTTATTAAGATATTTCTATGGCAGTATCATGTGTATTATTCTGCAAAAAGCTTCTTGAAGCGTGTAAACCTTGTTTCCATCACTGAAACCGCTTTACAGTAATTTACTAGAAAAAACTCTAATAAAGATGTTTCTAGGTCAGAATCATGTGTATTGACTTCCAAACAGCTTCCTGTGTTGTGTAAACCTTGATTCCATCACTAAAACTACTTTACAGTCATATACAAGAAAAAATCTTATATAGATGTTTCTCTGTCAGAATCATGTTTTCCAAAGAGCTTCTTGAAATAAAGGTGTACTAGTAAATTAAATAATATGAGATTATAATATTGATTTATTTTGTCTTACTGAAACCTGATGGAGAATATGTTAGTCTACATGAATCCACCCCTCCCAGTCATATTAATACTCACATTCCTCGAGGCACAGGCCGAGGAGGTGGAGTTGCAGCTATCTTCGATTCTAGTCTACTAATTAGCTCTAAACCTAAACTAAATTATAACTCATTTGAAAGTCTTGTTCTTAGTCTTTCACACCCAGGTTGGAAATCACTGCAACCAGTTCTATTTGTTATAGTGTACAGAGCACCTGGTCCATACTCTGAATTCTTATCTGAATTTGCAGAGTTTTTGTCAACTTTAGTCCTTAAAACAGACACATTATTATTTTAAGGGATTTTAATATTGATGTGGACGATGAGAATGATAGCCTTAGTACAGCGTTTAAATCTCTATTAGTTTCTATTGGCTTCTCTCAAAGTGTTAATAAACCAACTCAGTTTTAACCACACCCTTGATCTTGTTCTGGTATATGGTGTTGAAATTGAACATTTAATAGTGTTCCCACAGAATCCCTTTTTATCTGACCACTGTTTGATAACTTTTGAGTTTATACTGCTGAACTACACGCCATCAGGCAAAACTTCTATACAAGATGTCTATCTCAGAATCAGAATCAGCTTTATTTGCCAGGTATGAGGACACATACAAGGAATTTTACTTTGGAACATCGTTGCTCACAATGCGCTTACACATACAAAACAACCAAACAATATATACACACTAATATATACTTACTAATATATACATACTCTAAACATAAACAACATAGAGGTATGAGTGCAATGAAGAGTGCAATACAAATTATTTAAATGTGGAGCATAGTGCAAAGGATACTGGGATAAATAGTGTTATGTTATTATATTACAATATGAACAGTATGAACATTATGAACAGCTCTGGAATAGGGAATGAGAATGATGAATAAATAACAAATAATAAGTGAGATATGAGAATGGAATGATGAGTAAATAGGAAATAATAAATAATAAGTGAGATATGAGAATGATGAATAAATACTAAATAAGTGAATAATAATTGGAACCAGTAAACAGGTGCTGTTTAGAGACAGTGTTACTGGGTTATTGCACAGAGTTGAACCTCCCACTGTGAGTAAGAAGTCAGCTGTTCATCAGAGTGATGGCTTGTGGAAAGAAACTGTTTCTGAGTCTGTTGGTTTTGGCGTACAGTGCTCTGTAAAGCCTACCAGAGGGGAGAAGCTGGAACAGGTTGTGTCCAGGGTGAGATGGGTCTGCAGTGAATTTTTCTGCCCGTGTCCTGACTCTGGAAGAGTATAATTCATGAACAGAGGGCAGGTTGGCACCAATGATCTTTTCTGCAGTCCTAACTGTTCGTTGTAGTCTGCTCCTGTCCTTTTTGGTGGCAGATCCAAACCAGACAGTGATGGACATGCAGAGGACAGACTGGATGACAGACTGGATGATGGCTTCCTGTGCTTCCTGAGCTGGCGCAGGAAGCATATCCTCTGCTGGGCCTTTTTGATGATGGTGTCAGTGTTGGGCTCCCACTTTAGGTTCTGAGATATAGTGGATCCCAGAAACCTGAAGGATTCCACATCAGACACAGGGCTGTTGAGTATGGTGATGGGGGGAAGAGTGGGGGGGCTCCTCCTGAAGTCCACAATCATCTCCACAGTCTTGAGCGTGTTAAGCTCAAGGTTGTTCTGACGGTACCAGAGAGCCAGCTGATCCTCCTCCCGTCTGTAGGCATACTCATCACCGTCCCGGATCAGGGCGATGACCGTTGTGTTGTCAGCGAACTTCAGGAGTTTAACAGATGTGTCTCCAGAGGTGCAGTCATTGGTGTAGAGGGAGAGAACAGCATTGGGGAAAGCACACACCCATTGGGGGCACCAGTGCTGATAGTCCGTGTGCTGGATGTGATGTTCCCCACTGACTTGTCAGTTAGTAAGTTTGTGATCCACTGACAGGTGTAGGCTGGCACAGTGAGCTGGGAGAGTTTGGTGCTGAAGATGTCCGGGATGATGGTGTTGAAGTCCACGAACAGGATCCATGCATATGTCCCTGGGGAGTCGAGGTGTTGCAGGATGTAATGCAGTCCCAAGTTGACTGCATCATCCACAGACGTGTTAAGCCCTGTAGGCAAACTGCAGGGGGTCCAGCAAGGGGACTGTGATGTCCTTCAGGTGGGCCAACAGCAGTCTTTCAAAGGACTTCATGACTACAGATGTCAGGGCGAAAGGCCTGTAGTCATTTAGTCCAGAGATGGAGGGTTTTTTGGGGACTGGGATGAATGTGGAGTGTTTGAAGCAAGAGAGAACTTCAAATAGCTCCAGAGATCTGTTGAAGATCTGAGTGAAGTTGGGGGCCAGCTGGTCTGCACAGATTTTCAGGCAGGATGGTGACACACCATCTGGGCCAGGAGCCTTTCTTGTCTTCTGCCTCTGGAAGAGCTGGCACACATCCACTTATCCACCTGCACTCACAGATCGTGAGTGCAGGTGAGGGGTCAGATGGGGGGAGGTGACAGCGTACGGGTGGGGGAAGGTGACTGACTGAAGTGTGAGTTGGTGAGTTGGTGTGGGGGAGGGGTGTGACTGTGGGCTTTCAAACCTACAGTAAAAACCATTCAGCTTGTCAGCCAGTCGTTGAGGACCAGCAGTGTTGGGGGATGGTCTCCTTAGTTTGTGAGTGTCTGCAGGCCTCTCCACAATGACCAAGGATCGTTGTTTGTAAAGCTTATTAGCATAGCTCCTCTTAGCTGCTTTGATCTCTTTGGTCAGTGTGTTCCTGGCCTGGTTATACAGGACTGTATGGTGTGGAGTGAGAGTTGTGTGTGTGTGTGTGTGTGTAATATGAAGCGTAAGACTGTCTAAGTTGTTGGAAAGTTCAGTTCATTCGGCCTTGTCCTTGAGGAGCTAAGCCAATGCACAGGAGAAGATAGAAGTCCAGCTGCAGGTTGTTTTCCTGCTCGGGTAAAGGATGGGGGGGGGGGCATAGATTGATTCGGTGAAATTTGCCCAAATCAATATCTGTCAATCAGTCCCACTTGCCCTCAGCGTCATGCGTGCGTCCAGATCATGAAGTGATTTCGACAGTCCTTCTACCATCTCTGGCAAGGAAGCAACTCCACCGACTGAGCCCTGATGATATCACTCCCCCTCTGTGCTTCCTCAGACTGGTCTGAGATGTTATTAGACAGTTCACTGGTCTGGTCAGCCCTCAGATGTAAAACCTTTATCTCAATCACTCTATGTAAACACTCTTTAAGTTCCCCAGACAGCTTGTGGGTAAATTTGCTGGCGGCTGTCTTACCAATTTTCCGATAGGTCAGGGGGACTCCAAGTCCGACAATCAGGAGTCCCACCAACAGAATTACAATTATCCAAATGTCCTCTACACGTCCAGGCAGACCACTTGCCAATTCGCCCAGGAATCGCGAGTGTAGCCTGCAGGGAAAGTCCCACAGGGGCAGCTCGGCTCACCCGGTGAAGCATGCTTGAGTGAAAAAATCTTGTCAATTGCACTGAGTGACCAGTTAATTAATTCCATTTCTAATGTTTCCAGGAAAACAGCAGGCAGTCGGGACAAAAAAGAAAGGAGAAAAAGTTCCACACGACAAGGTAGACAGACTAGAATAAGAGCCAAGCTAAGATAAGAGGGGAGAGGAGGAAAAACACTGCTCTCGACAGAAGCAGGAAGAAGAAGAATAACACTGAAACTCGCAAATTAAAGCAAATATCACAGAAACTTGAGAAGATTTGGCGTTTCACCAAACTGGAAAATTCTCGTTTAATTTGGCAAAATAGTCTTGAAACTTAAAGGAACGCCCTGCATAATGCCTGAGCAGCATACTACTCATCATTAACAGAGAAAAATTGGAACAACCCCAGGTTTTTTTTCAGCACTGTAGCCAGGCTGACGGAAGGTCACAGCTCTATTGAGCCAAGTATTCCCATAGCTCATAGTAGTAACAACTTTATGAGCTTCTTCAATGATAAAATTATAACTATTAGAAACAAAATTCACCAAGACCTGCCTTTAACTGGCACTGAACTCAGGAACCTTAGAAACAGCTGTAAATCCAGAAATATGTTTAGACTGCTTTGCTTCATTCGAGCTTTATCAATTTAATTTGATTATTTCTTCATCTAAACCATCAACCTGCTGCTTAGACCCCATCCCGACTAGGCTATTTAAAGGAGTTTTACCCTTAGTCAACTTTTCTGTACTAGATATAACCAATCTGTCTTTATTAACAGGCATGAAAGTAGCTGTAATTAAACTTCTTCTGAAGATGCCCAACCTTAATCCAGATGTTTTAACTATAGACCTATATCTAACCTTCCATTTCTCTCTAAGATTCTTGAGAAAGCAGTCGTCAAACAGCTGTGTGACTTTCTGCATAGCAACAGATAATTGCATCAGACAAAGGACTTATCTCTGTACTGGTGTTATTAGATCTAAGTGCTGCATTTGATACCATTGACCATCATATCTTGTTACAGAGACTGGAACATTTAATTGGCATTAAAGGAACTGCTCTAAGCTGGTTTAAGTCTTATTTATCAGATCAATCTCAGTTCGTACATGTTAACGATGAATCCTCCATGCACGCCAAAGTTAGTCATGGAGTCCCACAATCCTGTTCACTTTATATATGCTTATGCATATGAGTAAGGATTGCGATAAGCGCTTTACTTGTCATATGTGCAGCCAAAACCATCCCAGCATCCTTCACATCAACCAGCAGGTGAGTGCAAACAACACAGATCATAAACAGCCAAAAGAAACGTCGGTGAACAGCGCACTGATCTCTAAGCAAACGTGGGCATACAGGGGCTGGCATTAGTGACAGGATTTTATCCATCCTACCAATTCAGGTAAAATCCAGCAAAGGAGACAAAGTCATACGTTTCAACCTTGTTACTGTCATTTCAACAGGTTTACATTAGTTTCTTAACAGTAGCTCCTAAACATACATTTCCATGTGGGAAAAGTCCGTTTTGGCCTGTTCTGAGCTTTTTGTGACGTTTCAACCCTGTTACTGTCATTTCAACAGGTTTACATTAGTTTCTTAACAGTAGCTGTTAAACACACATTTCCATGCAGGAAACGTGTGTTTTGGCCTGTTCTGAGCTTTTTGTGACGTTTCAACCTTGTTACTGTCATTTCAAAAGGTTTACATTAGTTTCTTAACAGTAGCTGTTAAACACACATTTCCATGCAGGAAACGTGCGTTTTGTCCTGTTCTGAGCTTTTTGTGATGTTTCAACCTTGTTACTGTCATTTCAACAGGTTTACATTTGTTTCTTAACAGTAGCTGTTATACACACCTCTCCATGTGTCGGGCTTCAAATCCAGCCCCTATGTTCTTTTCCAGGAAGGAGGATTCTCAAACTGATGTCGGAATATATGAACTTTATTAACAATAGAATATTCTAGAGACAAAGCTTTAATAAGCCACAGAGTATGACATCTCCGCTGCTCACCAAGGTTTGTCTGTTTTCCTCTTTCTTGGTTGCAGTCTTTATACTCTCTTTCAGACACACAGAACAGGAAGTTTATCACCTTATCAGGCAACATCTGCTTTCAGTTCATCAAGATACAGGAGCTTATGACCTTTCTTTAACTGACACGTCTTGTCTTGAACAATAGCTCATCAGCAAGACAGGAAACATCTGCAAGCCCCATTCTGTTCAGATGGGTGCTCTGCACTCCAAGCTTCCTGTGTGCTGACTAAGATGCAAGATCAGCAACACTACAACAATACAATTGGCATGCGAAACAAATGTAATGTCCTTAGTTTCTTACATAGAATATATTCATTAAACAAACATGATTTATAGTTAAGGCAATGATATAATAAAATCCAACACATGCAGGAAACGTGCGTTTTGGCCTCTTCTGAGCTTTTTGTGACGTTTCAACGTTGTTTCTGTCATTTCAACAGGTGTACATTAGTTTCTTAACAGTAGCTGTTAAACACACATTTCCATGGAGGAAATGTTTGTTTAACCCTAAGCCTAACACTAACCCCTAACTCTAACCCCTAACCCTAACCCCCTAACCCTAACCTCTAACCCTAACCCTAACCTAACCCTAACCTAACCCCCTAACCCTAACCCTGACCCTAACTCCTAACCCTAACCCACTAACCCTAAACCCTAATGATGTGGTTTGCATGCCTTCCCCTTTTGGATACATAGTTTTTTAAGCACTTATGAGATTCATTGTTTTTGCATGCCCTTTTATCAATTTGTATTAAATTGTTGTTAACTATTTATTATGTGTTTCTTTGTTTATTTATTTATTTGGAGGTGTGACATGACATTTACTGGCACCTTAATTTATTCAGCACTTATATTTATTGGACCTTTTTTAGATGTGTGCATGCTTATAATGTATTACCCCTTATTTAATTGAGCACTGGAGGACTTATTTTAGCTTTCCCTCCAGACCTTTGGTTGCGGTGTTGTCTACTTCTTGTTTTATTACACGTATCTCTTCCCCCAATATTTATTCCATTTATTTCCTAAAATATCTTGGTCCCTTTCCCTTCTGTAATTGCACACATGGGCCTAGCATGGCCCCTTACCAGGAATTTCCCACTGTCCTGCGTTCCATCGTTCTTGCCATACCTGGGTTTCGTACCCCACTCCCCCAGGTTCTGGGGAGACCAGAGATAGTTTCTTAACAGTAGCTCCTAAACATACATTTCCATGCAGGACAAGTGGGTTTTGGCCTGTTCTGAGATTTTGTTGACGTTTCAACCTTGTTTCTGTCATTTAAACAGGTTTACATCAGTTTCTTAGCAGTAGCTTTTAAACATACATTTCCATGCAGGAAAAGTGCGTTTTGGCCTGTTCTGAGCTTTTTGTGACGTTTCAACCTTGTTACTGTCATTTCAACAGGTTTACATTAGTTTCTTAACCCTTGTATTGTCCTTCATGTCACGGGGACCTGTTCAGTTTATTGACCTTTCTACTACACTCGAGTTGTGCTCCGGGTCCCCGCGACTTCATGTGTATAATTTCACATCAACTGGCCTGGTTTATTTTATTTTATTTTATTTTATTTTATTTTTAACTAACTTACATTGTATATACTTTTCTACTCTTTTCATCTCACACAGCACAAGTATCCAAAAAGGTTTTTATTCAGAATAGATTCAAGGTACATTTTAGTTTGTTTCAGTTAGTATTTTTCCACATTTGTTGCCACCTTTTACCCTTGTATTGTACAGTACGTTGCGTCACGGGGACTTGTCCAGCGTATTGACTTTTCTACTACACTCACGTTGTGCTCCGGGTCCCCGGGACCCTCACGTGTATAATTTCACGTTAACTGCCTTGCTGTACTTTGTGATGTATTTTTGTATTTCATTTTTTCGCAAGCTTACACTGTAAATATTTGTCTACTCACTTTTCACACAGCACAATAATCCCAAAGTGTTTTTATTTTATTCAAAATAGAGTCAAGGTTCATTTCAATTCATTTCAGTTTCTCGTCGTCTTTGCGAACCCGACTCCCGACACACGTCGGTTTGTCCGGCGCACGTTCTTTTTTTTTTGCAGCGTAACATCGACGTCCAACCCGGCACCGCTACCCACGACCCCAAGAGGCTACGGTCTCACGCACTCAGCGCAGTAGGCCTGCGTGCAGCTCCCGCAGATGTATCCCTCGCAGCAGCCGCACACGGTGTGTGTTTTGCGATCTGTGGGCTTTGGACAGAGCTGACACCTCTTCCTCTTGCCGGGCACTCTCTGCGCTCTCGGTTGAGCTTCGGCACCCTCGTCGCTGTCGCCGTCTCGGTTCTCTCGGCCTCGCCGAACGCCAGCTCCAGCCGCCGCAGACCTCGCCGCCTCCGCGGACCTCGCCACCACGGCTCTGACGAGCGCGGCGGAGGCCTCCGTGCGAGGCAGATGCCGTCATCTCTCGATGAGCGGAGTCACAAGCGCCCTTCCCAGCTGTTCGAGAAACGCCCTCCTCCTGTTGAGCTTGCCAATGGGTACAATGGGCACAACGGGGACAAGAACACACACAGCAAAGACAGCCCACCTCGAAAGGGAACCAGCTGCTCATCCACAGTCACGTCGGGGCCCGGGTCGTAGAGGCGAGGCAGCCACCGCGTCCACGCGTCCCACACGTCTCGTACGGCCGCCAGTTTGTCCGAGGTTAGTCTGGCGGCTCTCGACTCACGGTCGTCGAAACGCAGGAGTCTCGAGTAGGCGTGGAACCGTTTGACTGGCATCGTGGCGCGGAAAATGGCCCTGCCGCTCTCCTCGTGCCACAGGCTCTCCAAGGCCTCGTTGCGGGACCTGTACACGCCCGCGAGGATCAGAAGCCCGAGGTAGGCTCGCAGGTCCGTGGCGTCCATCGCCTTCCACTCGCCGGCTTTGCCGTATCGCCTGCGGCCCTCGAGGTTGGTTGTGGCCAGTACCGTTTTCTCTATACGCAGAAAGTATGTCGCGGACGCGCTCCGCGGCGTACTCTGTGGGTCCCGCTCGGTGGTATCAGAGCGGAAGCAGAAGCGCGTTGGCCGTCACGGTCTGTTCGGCCTCGGTCTTGTTCATCTGCGTCTTCTTCGGTGGCACGGCGATGAGCTCGGGGGCCACTTGGATGATACGTTTTCGAGGACCATTCGATTTTGCTGTCTTTTGACAAAAACATTTCCCTGTCGCCATCCTCAACGTACTCCTCGTCGTCACTGCCCTCGTCTTCTCCACACTCGTCTTCTCTAACCTCATCGTACTCCTCGCTTTCGCTACCCTGGTCTTCTTTACCCTCGTCTTCTCTAACCTCATCATACTCCTCGCTTTTGCTACCCTCGTCTTCTCTACCCTCGTCTTCTCTAACCTCATCGTACTCCTCGCTTTCACTACCCTCGTCTTCTCTACCCTTGTCTTCGCTAACCTCATCGTACTCCCCGTCTTCACTACCTTCTCCTCCCTCTTCACCCTCTTCCTCTTCACCCTCTTCCTGTTCCTCTCCTCCCTCTTCCCCCTCTTCCCCCTCTTCCCCCTCTTCTTCTTCTTCTTCTTCTTCTTCTTCGTCTTCTTCTTCTTCTTCTTCTTCTTCATCTTCATCTTCATATTCTTCATCGGGCCTTTGTTGCCCACTTTCTCCACGTTCTCCTCCTTGTTCAACTTCAACATCGTCTTGGCCTCGGTCATCGTCTTCGTCGTGTTCTCTTTTGCTCTCGTCGCAGCAATGGTCCTGTTCCCAGTCCTCTTCTGACGCGCACACGCCGCCGTCAGAGTCACGGTGGCGGTCGTGTATGTTGCGGGCCTCTCGTACTTGGTCTTCTTCTCGTACGTGTACTTCAGCGGGGACATTGCGAGCGGACCCGCTGACGATAACCCAATGCAGCTTCAATTCCAGAGTCAAACGACGGGCCATGCTGACGTCGCACCAGTGCACAGGTCCAAAACAATACGACGTAAGATGACAACAGAAAGAAGACGAGACAAATGTGTCTGCAGTTTATACTGTAAATATGTGTGTGTGTGTGTGTGTGTGTGTGTGTGTGTGTGTCTGTCTCTCTGTGTCTGTGTTTGATAAATACCCAAAGGCCGATACCGCGGTAGTGGAAAATACATTTGAATGCAGGACGGGTCCCAGAGACCCTAAGGCCGATACCGCGGCAGTGGCAAAATACATTTGAATGCACGACGGGTCCCAGAGGCCCGAACTACGTGTCGCGGTAGTGGAAAAATACATTTGAGTGCAGGACGGGGCCCAGAGACCCGAAGGCCGATACCGCGGTAGTGGAAATATAGAGTCGATTGCAAGACAGGTCCCACAGGCCCGAAGGCTTATACCGCGGTAGTGGAAAATACAGTCAAATGCATGACGGGACCCAGAGACCCGAAGGCCGATACCGCGGTAGTGGAGAAATACATTTAAATGCAGGACGGGTCCCAGAGACCCGTAGGATGGTGTCGCGTTAGAAGTGAAATACTTTCGAATACAGGACGGGTCCCAGAGACCCGAAGGCTGGTGTCGCGGTATGAACATGTCCGTATGTGTGTGCGCGTGTGTGTGTGTGTGTGTGTGTTTGTGTGTGAATGTATTTCACTTTCCCTCTTTCATACAATACAACACAAAATACATTCGACCCAAAGGCCGCGGCAGTAGAGATACGCAGTCAAATACAGGACGGGTCCCAGGGACCCGAGGGCCGCTGCCGCTGTAGTGGAAGAATACTTTGAATACTGGCCCGGGTCCCAGAGACCCAAAGGGTCAGGTCCACTGTAGTAGACGTGTCGTGAAATGAAATCAACGTGGGTCCCTGCGACCCGATGGTAAATCTATGTAGTAGGCCGAGGTCAAGCATTTAGTTTTGTTGTTAATTTTATTTCTCTCTTTCATACAATACAACACAAAATACAATCGAACCGGTGGCACGGATGTGGAAGAACAATACAATCGCATTCTGCCCCGGGGTCCCAGAGACCCGAAGGCCGAGGCGGCGGTAGAAGTGAAATACATTCAAATACAAGACGGGTCCCAGGGACCCAAGGGCCTAGGCCGCTGTAGTGGGGGGAATACGATTGAATACCGGACCGGGTCCCGGGGACCAGAGGGCCGATGCCTCTGTAGTGAAGAAAAACTTTTGAATACTGGCCCGGGTTCCCAAAGACTCCAAGGGCCAGGTCCACTGCATTAGACGTGACATGAATTGAAACCAACGTGGGTCCCTGGGAACCAAATGCCAATGCAAAAAGTCAAATAAACTGAACGTGTCCCTGCGACCCGATGGACAGCACAAGGGTTATACTGTAAACATGTCTTTCTGTGTGTGTGTGTGTGTGTGTGTGTGTGTGTCTGTGTGTGTGTGTGTGTGTGATAAATATATTTAGTAGACGAGTCAAAGCATTTGCTTGTCTTTTTAATTTCATTTCCCTCTTTCATACAATACAACACAAAATACCAAAATACATCCGACCCAAAGGCCGCAGCAGTAGAGATTCTCAGTCGAATGCAGGACGGGTCCCCAGAGACCTGAAGGACGAGGCGGTGGTAGAAGTGAAATACATACAAATACAGGACGGGTCGCAGGGACCCGAGGGCCAAGGCCGCGGTAGTGAGGGGAATTCGAATGCATACTGGCCTGGGTCGCAGGGACCCAGGGGTCGGGTCCACTGTAGTAGACGCGACATGAATTGAAACCAAAGTGGGTCCCTGGGACCCGAATGCCAAAGCAAAAAGTCAAATAAACTGAACGTGTCCCTGCGACCCGATGGACAGCACAAGGGTTATACTGTAAACATGTCTTTCTGTGTGTGTGTGTGTGTGTGTGTGTGTGTGTGTGTGTGTGTGTGTGTGTGATAAATATATTTAGTAGACGAGTCAAAGCATTTGCTTGTCTTTTTAATTTCATTTCCCTCTTTCATACAATACAACACAAAATACCAAAATACATCCGACCCAAAGGCCGCAGCAGTAGAGATTATCAGTCAAATGCAGGACGGGCCCCAGAGACCCAAAGGCCGACACCGTTGTGGTGGACAATACAGTCGAATGCAGGACGGGTCCCAGAGACACGGAGGCCGATACCGCGGTAGTGGAAATGTAGAGTCGAATGCAGGACGGGTCCCACAGACCCGAAGGCCGATGCTGCGGTAGTGGAAAATTGCATTCGAATGCAAGACGGGTCCCACAGACCCAAAGGCCGATGCCGCGGTAGTGGAAAATTGCATTCCAATGCAAGACGCGTCCCAGAGACCCGAAGGCCGATACCACGCTTGTGGAAATATAGAGTCAAATGCAGGACGGAGCCCAGAGA
The DNA here is from genome assembly GCA_013375575.1 of Percina caprodes. Classification (NCBI taxonomy): domain Eukaryota; kingdom Metazoa; phylum Chordata; class Actinopteri; order Perciformes; family Percidae; genus Percina; species Percina caprodes. Next base: position 37,001 of record JABXJD010000099.1, on the reverse strand, counting down.
CCCGAAGGCCGACACCGCGGTGGTGGTGAAATACATTCGAATGCAGGACGGGTCCCAGAGACCCGAAGGCCGACACTGCGGTGGTGGACAATACAGTCGAATGCAGGACGGGTCCCACAGACCCGAAGGCTGATGCCGCGGTAGTGTAAAATTGCGCATTCGAATGCAAGACGGGTCCCACAGACCCAAAGGCCGATGCCACGGTAGTGGAAATATAGAGTCGAATGCATGACGGGTCCCACAGACCCGAAGGCCGACACTGCAGTAGTGGAAATGTACAGTCGAAGGTAGGACGGGTCCCAGAGACCCGAAGGCCAATACCGCGGTAGTGAAAATGTACAGTCGAATGCAGGACGGGGCCCAGAGACACGAGGGCCGACACCGCAGTGGTGGAGAAATATATTTGAAGGTTAGGACGGGTCCCAGAGACCCGAAGGCCGACATCGCGGTAGTGGAGAAGTACATTCGAATGCAGGACGGGTCCCAGAGACCCGAAGGCCGACACCGCGGTGGTGGAGAAATACATTTGAATGCAGGACGGGGCCCCGAGACCCGAAGGCCGATTCCGCGGTAGTGGAGAAATACATTTGAATGCAGGACGGGGCCCAGAGACCCGAAGGCCGATACCGTGAAGTGAAACAAGCGTTGGTCCCCGGGACCCGACGGACAATGAAAAATGTCATATAAACTGCACGGGTCACCTTGACCCGATGGACAACACAAGGGTTAAAGCCATATTTTACTCTTTTTCAGGACACTGTAAAACAGAATCCTCCTGTTAAGCCAGCTTCATTCCAAGTCTGGGTGAGACATAACAATTCCATGGTGTCACCCAGTTAATATCGGACCATTCTGATGTAGGATTTTAAAATTAAATGCCAAAACTCCTAGTAAATCGTCAGTATATTTGACATCTTTTTCAGGCTGTTAAAGCCATATTTTACTCTTATTCAGGCAACTGTACATCCAAATCCTACTGTTAAGCAAGCTTCCTTCCAAGTCTGGGTAAGACATAGGTAATATAGGACCATCCTAATGTAGGATTTTAAAATTAAAGGCTAAAATGTCCAAGTAAATCTAAAGTATATTTGACATCTTTTTCAGGCTGTTATAGCCATATTTTACTCTTATTCAGGCAACTGTACATCCAAATCCTACTGTTAAGCCATCTTCATTCCAAGTCTGGGTGAGACATCACTTATCCATGGTGTCACACAGGTATCGGACTCTTTTTCAGGATACTGTAAAGAAGAATCCTCCTGTTAAGCCAGCTTCCTTCCAAGTCTGGGTAAGAAATAACATTTCCATGATGTCATCCAGGTAATATCGGACCATTCTTATGTAGGATTTTGAAATTAAAGGCTAAAACTCCTAGTAAATCGTCAGTATTTTGGACATCTTTTTCAGGCTGTTAAAGCCATATTTTACTGTTTTTCAGGATACTGTAAAACAGAATCCTACTGTTAAGACAGCTTCATTCCAAGTCTGTGTTAGACATAACATTTCCATGGTGACACGGAGTTAATATCGGACCAATCTGATGTAGGATTTTAAAATTAAAGGCTAAAATGTCCAATTAAATCTAAAGTATATTTGACATCTTTTTCAGACTTTTAATGCCATATTTTACTCTTTTTCAGGCAAATCCTTCTGTTAAGCCAGCTTCATTCCACTTCTGGGTGAGACATAACATTTCCATGGTGTCACGGAGTTAATATCGGACCAATCTGATGTAGGATTTTAAAATTAAAGGCTAAAATGTCCAATTAAATCTAAAGTATATTTTACTCTTATTCAGGCAACTGTGAATCCAAATCCTACTGTTAAGCCATCTTCATTCCAAGTCTGGGTGAGACATCACTTATCCATGGTGTCACACAGGTATCGGACTCTTTTTTTCAGGATACTGTAAAAAAGAATCCTCCTGTTAAGCCAGCTTCCTTCCAAGTCTGGGTAAGACATAACATTTCCATGATGTCACCCAGGTAATATAGGACCATCCTGATGTAGGATTTTAAAATTAAAGGCTAAAATGTCCAAGTAAATCTAAAGTATATTTGACATCTTTTTCAGGCTGTTATAGCCATATTTTACTCTTATTCAGGCAACTGTACATCCAAATCCTACTGTTAAGCCAGCTTCCTTCCAAGTCTGGGTAAGACATAACATTTCCATGATGTCACCCAGGTAATATAGGACCATCCTGATGTAGGATTTTAAAATTAAAGGCTAAAACACCTAGTAAATCTTCAGTATATTTGACATCTTTTTCAGGCTCTTAAAGCCATATTTTACTGTTATTCAGGATACTGTAAATCCAAATCCTACTGTTAAACAAGCTTCCTTCCAAGTCTGGGTGAGACATCACTTATACATGGTGTCACACAGGTAATATAGGACCATTCTGATGTAGGATTTTAAAATTAAAGGCTAAAACTCCTAGTAAATCTTCAGTATATTTGACATCTTTTTCAGGCTGTTAAAGCCATATTTTACTGTTTTTCAGGATACTGTAAAACAGATTCCTCCTGTTAAGCCAGCTTCATTCCAAGTCTGTGTTAGACATCACATATCCATGGTGTCACACAGTTTATATTGGACCAATCTTATGTAGGATTTTAAAATTAAAGGCTAAAATGTCCAATTAAATCTAAAGTATATTTGACATCTTTTTCAGGCTGTTAATGCCATATTTTACTCTTTTTTAGGCAAATCCTTCTGTTGAGCCAGCTTCATTCCACTTCTGGGTGAGACATCACATATCCATGTTGTCACACAGGTAATATGGAACCATTCTGATGTAGGATTTTAAAATTAAAGGCTAAAAGTCCAATTAAATCTAAAGTATATTTGACATCTTTTTCAGGCTGTTAAAGCCATATTTTACTCTTTTTCAGGCAACTGTAGATCCAAATCCTACTGTTAAGCCAGCTTCATTCCAAGTCTAGGTGAGACATCACATATCCATGTTGTCACAAAGGTAATATCGGACCATTCTGATGTAGGATTTTTAAAATAAAAGGCTAAAAGTCCAAGTAAATCTTCAGTATATTTGACATCTTTTTCAGGCTGTTAAAGCCATATTTTACTCTTTTTCAGGACACTGTAAAACAGAATCTTCCTGTTAAGTCAGCTTCATTCCAAGTCTTGGTGAGACATCACATATCCATGGTGTCACACAGTATATATTGGACCAGTCTGATGTAGGATTTTAAAATTATAGGCTAAAATGTCCATGTAAATCTACAGTATATTTGACATCTTTTTCAGGCTCTTAAAGCCATATTTTACTCTTTTTCAGGACACTGTAAAACCGAATCCTCCTGTTAAGCCAGCTTCCTTCCTAGTCTGGGTGAGACATCACTTATCCATGTTGTCACTCAGGTAATATCGGACCATTCTGATGTAGGATTTTAAAATTAAAGGCTAAAACTCCTAGTAAATCGTTAGTATATTTGACATCTTTTTCAGGCTGTTAAAGCCATATTTTACTGTTTTTCAGGATACTGTAAAACAGAATCCTCCTGTTAAGCCAGCTTCTTTCCAAGTCTGCGTGAGACATCACATATCCATGGTGTCACACAGTTTATATTGGACCAATCTGATGTAGGATTTTAAAATTAAAGGCTAAAATGTCCAAGTAAATCTAAAGTATATTTGACATCTTTTTCAGGCTGTTAAAGCCATATTTTACTCTTTTTCAGGCAACTGTAGATCCAAATCCTACTGTTAAGCCAGCTTCATTCCAAGTCTGGGTGAGACATCACATATCCATGTTGTCACACAGGTAATATCGGACCATTCTGATGTAGGATTTTAAAATTAAAGGCTAAAATGTCCAATTAAATCTAAAGTATATTTGACATCTTTTTCAGGCTGTTAATGCCATATTTTACTCTTTTTCAGGATACTGTAGATCCAAATCCTTCTGTTAAGCCAGCTTCATTCCACGTCTGGGTGAGACATCACATATCCATGTTGTCACACAGTTAATATCGGACCATTCTGATGTAGGATTTTAAAATTAAAGGCTAAAAGTCCAAGTAAATCTTCAGTATATTTGACATCTTTTTCAGGCTGTTAAAGCCATATTTTACTCTTTTTCAGGACACTGTAAAACAGAATCCTCCTGTTAAGCCAGCTTCATTCCAAGTCTGGGTGAGACATCACATATCCATGGTGTCACACAGTTTATATTGGACCAATCTGATGTAGGATTTTAAAATTAAAGGCTAAAATGTCCAAGTAAATCTAAAGTATATTTGACATCTTTTTCAGGCTGTTAAAGCCATATTTTACTCTTTTTCAGGCAACTGTAGATCCAAATCCTACTGTTAAGCCAGCTTCATTCCAAGTCTGGGTGAGACATCACATATCCATGTTGTCACACAGGTAATATCGGACCATTCTGATGTAGGATTTTAAAATTAAAGGCTAAAAGTCCAAGTAAATCTTCAGTATATTTGACATCTTTTTCAGGCTGTTAAAGCCATATTTTACTCTTTTTCAGGACACTGTAATCCAAATCCTCCTGTTAAGCCAGCTTCATTCCAAGTCTGGGTGAGACATCACATATCCATGGTGTCACACAGGTAATATCGGACCATTCTGATGTAGGATTTTAAAATTAAAGGCTAAAATGTCCAAGTAAATCTTCAGTATATTTGACATCTTTTTCAGGCTGTTAAAGCCATATTTTACTCTTTTTCAGGCACTGTAAAACAGAATCCTCCTGTTAAGCCAGCTTCATTCCAAGTCTGGGTGAGACATCACATATCCATGTGTCACACAGTAATATCGGACCATTCTGATGTAGGATTTTAAAATTAAAGGCTAAAATGTCCAAGTAAATCTTCAGTATATTTGACATCTTTTTCAGGCTGTTAAAGCCATATTTTACTCTTTTTCAGGAACTGTAGAACCAGAATCCTCCTGTTAAGCCAGCTTCATTCCAAGTCTGGGTGAGACATCACATATCCATGGTGTCACACAGGTAATATCGGACCATTCTGATGTAGGATTTTAAAATTAAAGGCTAAAAGTCCAAGTAAATCTTCAGTATATTTGACATCTTTTTCAGGCTGTTAAAGCCATATTTTACTCTTTTTCAGGAACTGTAAAACAGAATCCTCCTGTTAAGCCAGCTTCATTCCAAGTCTGGGTGAGACATCACATATCCATGGTGTCACACAGTTAATATCGGACCAATCTGATGTAGGATTTTAAAATTAAAGGCTAAAATGTCCAAGTAAATCTAAAGTATATTTGACATCTTTTTCAGGCTGTTAAAGCCATATTTTACTCTTTTTCACTGTAGCAAATCCTTCTGTTAAGCCAGCTTCATTCCAAGTCTGGGTGAGACATCACATATCCATGGTGTCACACAGGTAATATGGACCATTCTGATGTAGGATTTTAAAATTAAAGGCTAAAATGTCCAAGTAAATCTAAAGTATATTTGACATCTTTTTCAGGCTGTTAAAGCCATATTTTACTCTTTTTCAGGCAACTGTAAAACAAATCCTCCTGTTAAGCCAGCTTCATTCCAAGTCTGGTGAGACATCACATATCCATGGTGTCACACAGGTAATATCGGACCATTCTGATGTAGGATTTTAAAATTAAAGGCTAAAAGTCCAAGTAAATCTTCAGTATATTTGACATCTTTTTCAGGCTGTTAAAGCCATATTTTACTCTTTTTCAGGACACTGTAAAACAGAATGCTCCTGTTAAGTCTGCTTCATTCCAAGTCTGGGTGAGACATCACATATCCATGGTGTCACACAGTTTATATTTGACCAATCTAATGTAGGATTTTAAAATTAAAGGCTAAAATGTCCAAGTAAATCTACAGTATATTTGACATCTTTTTCAGGCTGTTAAAGCAATATTTTACTCTTTTTCAGGCAACTGTAGAATCAAATCCTCCTGTTAAGCCAGCTTCATTCCAAGTCTGGGTGAGACATCACATATCCATGTTGTCACACAGGTAATATCGGACCATTCTGATGTAGGATTTTAAAATTAAAGGCTAAAAGTCCAAGTAAATCTTCAGTATATTTGACATCTTTTTCAGGCTGTTAAAGCCATATTTTACTCTTTTTCAGGATACTGTAGATCCAAATCCTTCTGTTAAGCCAGCTTCATTCCACGTCTGGGTGAGACATCACATATCCATGGTGTCACACAGGTAATATCGGACCATTCTGATGTAGGATTTTAAAATTAAAGGCTAAAATGTCCAAGTAAATCTACAGTATATTTGACATCTTTTTCAGGCTGTTAAAGCCATATTTTACTCTTTTTCAGGCAACTGTAAACAGAATCGTCCTGTTAAGCCAGCTTCATTCCAAGTCTGGGTGAGACATCACATATCCATGGTGTCACACAGTTAATATTGGACCATTCTGATGTAGGATTTTAAAATTAAAGGCTAAAATTTCCAATTAAATCTAAAGTATATTTGACATCTTTTTCAGGCTGTTAATGCCATATTTTACTCTTTTTCAGGATACTGTAGATCCAAATCCTTCTGTTAAGCCAGCTTCATTCCACGTCTGGGTGAGACATCACATATCCATTGTGTCACACAGGTAATATCAGACCATTCTGATGTAGGATTTTAAAATTAAAGGCTAAAATGTCCAATTAAATCTAAAGTATATTTGACATCTTTTTCAGGCTGTTAAAGCCATATTTTACTCTTTTTCAGGACACTGTAAAACAGAATCCTCCTGTTGAGCCAGGTTCATTCCAAGTCTGGGTGAGACATAACATTTCCATGGTGTCACAGACTTAATATCGGACCAATCTGATGTAGGATTTTAAAATTAAAGGCTAATAGTCCAAGGAAATATTCAGTATATTTGACATCTTTTTCAGGCTGTTAAAGCCATATTTTACTCTTTTTCAGGACACTGTAAAACAGAATCCTCCTGTTAATCCAGCTTCATTCCAAGTCTGGGTGAGACATCACATATCCATGGTGTCACACAGGTAATATCAGACCTATCTGATGTAGGATTTTAAAATTAAAGGCTAAAATGTCCAAGTAAATCTAAAGTATATTTGACATCTTTTTCAGGCTGTTAAAGCCATATTTTACTCTTTTTCAGGCAACTGTAGATCCAAATCCTACTGTTAAGCCAGCTTCATTCCAAGTCTGGGTGAGACATCACATATCCATGGTGTCACACAGGTAATATCGGACCATTCTGATGTAGGATTTTAAAATTAAAGGCTAAAAGTCCAAGTAAATCTTCAGTATATTTGACATCTTTTTCAGGCTGTTAAAGCCATATTTTACTCTTTTTCAGGATACTGTAGACAAATCCTCCTGTTAAGCCAGCTTCATTCCAAGTCTGGGTGAGACATCACATATCCATGGTGTCACACAGGTAATATCGGACCATTCTGATGTAGGATTTTAAAATTAAAGGCTAAAATGTCCAGGTAAATCTTCAGTATATTTGACATCTTTTTCAGGCTGTTAAAGCCATATTTTACTCTTTTTCAGGACACTGTAAAACAGAATCCTCCTGTTAAGCCAGCTTCATTCCAAGTCTGGGTGAGACATCACATATCCATGGTGTCACACAGTTAATATCGGACCATTCTGATGTAGGATTTTAAAATTAAAGGCTAAAATGTCCAAGTAAATCTAAAGTATATTTGACATCTTTTTCAGGCTGTTAAAGCCATATTTTACTCTTTTTCAGGCAACTGTAGATCCAAATCCTACTGTTAAGCCAGCTTCATTCCAAGTCTGGGTGAGACATCACATATCCATGGTGTCACACAGGTAATATCGGACCATTCTGATGTAGGATTTTAAAATTAAAGGCTAAAATGTCCAAGTAAATCTAAAGTATATTTGACATCTTTTTCAGGCTGTTAAAGCCATATTTTACTCTTTTTCAGGAACTGTAGATCCAAATCCTCCTGTTAAGCCAGCTTCATTCCAAGTCTGGGTGAGACATCACATATCCATGGTGTCACACAGGTAATATCGGACCATTCTGATGTAGGATTTTAAAATTAAAGGCTAAAATGTCCAAGTAAATCTTCAGTATATTTGACATCTTTTTCAGGCTGTTAAAGCCATATTTTACTCTTTTTCAGGCAACTGTAAAACAAATCCTCCTGTTAAGCCAGCTTCATTCCAAGTCTGGGTGAGACATCACATATCCATGGTGTCACACAGTTAATATTGGACCATTCTGATGTAGGATTTTAAAATTAAAGGCTAAAATGTCCAAGTAAATCTTCAGTATATTTGACATCTTTTTCAGGCTGTTAAAGCCATATTTTACTCTTTTTCAGGACACTGTAAAACAGAATCCTCCTGTTAAGCCAGCTTCATTCCAAGTCTGGGTGAGACATCACATATCCATGGTGTCACACAGGTAATATCGGACCATTCTGATGTAGGATTTTAAAATTAAAGGCTAAAATGTCCAAGTAAATCTCAGTATATTTGACATCTTTTTCAGGCTGTTAAAGCCATATTTTACTCTTTTTCAGGAACTGTAAACAGAATCCTACTGTTAAGCCAGCTTCATTCCAAGTCTGGGTGAGACATCACATATCCATGTTGTCACACAGTTAATATCGGACCATTCTGATGTAGGATTTTAAAATTAAAGGCTAAAATGTCCAAGTAAATCTAAAGTATATTTGACATCTTTTTCAGGCTGTTAAAGCCATATTTTACTCTTTTTCAGGAACTGTAAAGAATCCTCCTGTTAAGCCAGCTTCATTCCAAGTCTGGGTGAGACATCACATATCCATGGTGTCACACAGGTAATATCGGACAATCCTGATGTAGGATTTTAAAATTAAAGGCTAAAATGCCCAAGTAAATCTAAAGTATATTTGACATCTTTTTCACGCTGTTAAAGCCATATTTTACTCTTATTCAGGCAACTGTGAATCCAAATCCTCCTGTTAAGACAGCTTCATTCCAAGTCTGGGTGAGACATCACATATCCATGGTGTCACACAGGTAATATCGACCATTCTGATGTAGGATTTTAAAATTAAAGGCTAAAATGTCCAAGTAAATCTACAGTATATTTGACATCTTTTTCAGGCTGTTAAAGCCATATTTTACTCTTTTTCAGGCACTGTAAAACAGAATCCTCCTGTTAAGCCAGCTTCATTCCAAGTCTGGGTGAGACATCACATATCCATGGTGTCACACAGTATATATCGGACCATTCTGATGTAGGATTTTAAAATTAAAGGCTAAAATGTCCAAGTAAATCTACAGTATATTTGACATCTTTTTCAGGCTGTTAAAGCCATATTTTACTCTTTTTCAGGATACTGTAAAACAGAATCCTCCTGTTAAGCCAGCTTCATTCCAAGTCTGGGTGAGACATCACATATCCATGGTGTCACACAGGTAATATTGGACCATTCTGATGTAGGATTTTAAAATTAAAGGCTAAAATGTCCAAGTAAATCTTAGTATATTTGACATCTTTTTCAGGCTGTTAAAGCCATATTTTACTCTTTTTCAGGCAACTGTAGAAACAGAATCCTCCTGTTAAGCCAGCTTCATTCCAAGTCTGGGTGAGACATCACATATCCATGGTGTCACACAGTCAATATTGGACCATTCTGATGTAGGATTTTAAAATTAAAGGCTAAAATGTCCAAGTAAATCTAAAGTATATTTGACATCTTTTTCAGGCTGTTAAAGCCATATTTTACTCTTTTTCAGGCAACTGTAGATCCAAATCCTACTGTTAAGCCAGCTTCATTCCAAGTCTGGGTGAGACATCACATATCCATGGTGTCACACAGGTAATATCGGACCATTCTGATGTAGGATTTTAAAATTAAAGGCTAAAATGTCCAAGTAAATCTAAAGTATATTTGACATCTTTTTCAGGCTGTTAAAGCCATATTTTACTCTTTTTCAGGACACTGTAAAACAGAATCCTCCTGTTAAGCCAGCTTCATTCCAAGTCTGGGTGAGACATCACATATCCATGGTGTCACACAGGTAATATCGGACCATTCTGATGTAGGATTTTAAAATTAAAGGCTAAAATGTCCAAGTAAATCTAAAGTATATTTGACATCTTTTCAGGCTGTTAAAGCCATATTTTACTCTTTTTCAGGCACTGTAGAACAAATCCTACTGTTAAGCCAGCTTCATTCCAAGTCTGGGTGAGACATCACATATCCATGGTGTCACACAGGTAATATCGGACCATTCTGATGTAGGATTTTAAAATAAAAGGCTAAAAGTCCAAGTAAATCTTCAGTATATTTGACATCTTTTCCAGGCTATTAAAGCCATATTTTACTCTTTTTCAGGACACTGTAGATCCAAATCCTACTGTTAAGCCAGCTTCATTCCAAGTCTAGGTGAGATATCACATATCCATGTTGTCACACAGGTAATATCGGACCATTCTGATGTAGGATTTTAAAATTAAAGGCTAAAAGTCCAAGTAAATCTTCAGTATATTTGACATCTTTTTCAGGCTGTTAAAGCCATATTTTACTCTTTTTCAGGACACTGTAAAACAGAATCCTCCTGTTAAGCCAGCTTCATTCCAAGTCTGGGTGAGACATAACATTTCCATTGTGTCACAGAGTTAATATCGGACCAATCTGATGTAGGATTTTAAAATTAAAGGCTAAAATGTCCAATTAAATCTTCAAAATATTTGACATCATTTCCAGGCTGTTAAAGCCATATTTTACTCTTTTTCAGGACACTATAAAACAGAATCCTCCTGTTAAGCCAGCTTTATTCCAAGTCTGGGTGAGACATCACTTATCCATGGTGTCTCACAGGTAATATCGGACCATTCTGATGTAGGATTTTAAAATTAAAGGCTAAAACTCCTAGTAAATCGTCAGTATATTTGACATCTTTTTCAGGCTGTTAAAGCCATATTTTACTGTTTTTCAGGATACTGTTAAACAGAATCCTACTGTTAAGACAGCTTCATTCCAAGTCTGCGTGAGACATAACATTTCCATTATGTCACGGAGTTAATATCGGACCAATCTGATGTAGGATTTTAAAATTAAAGGCTAAAATGTCCAAGTAAATCTAAAGTATATTTGACATCTTTTTCAGGCTGTTAAAGCCATATTTTACTCTTATTCAGGCAACTGTGAATCCAAATCCTACTGTTAAGACAGCTTCATTCCAAGTCTGGGTGAGACATCACATATCCATGGTGTCACACAGGCAATATCGGACCATTCTGATGTAGGATTTTAAAATTAAAGGCTAAAAGTCCAAGTAAATCCTCAGTATATTTGACATCTTTTTCAGGCTGTTAAAGCCATATTTTACTCTTTTTCAGGCACTGTAGAACAGAATCCTCCTGTTAAGCCAGCTTCATTCCAAGTCTAGGTGAGACATCACATATCCATGGTTTCACACAGATAATATCGGACCATTCTGATGTAGGATTTTAAAATTAAAGGCTAAAATGTCCAAGTAAATCTAAAGTATATTTGAGATCTTTTTCAGGCTGTTAAAGCCATATTTTACTCTTTTTCAGGATACTGTAAAACAGAATCCTCCTGTTAAGCCAGCTTCATTCCAAGTCTGGGTGAGACATCACATATCCATGGTGTCACACAGGTAATATCGGACCATTCTGATGTAGGATTTTAAAATTAAAGGCTAAAATGTCCTAGTAAATCTACAGTATATTTGACATCTTTTTCAGGCTGTTAAAGCCATATTTTACTCTTTTTCAGGATACTGTAAAACAGAATCCTCCTGTTAAGCCAGCTTCATTCCAAGTCTGGGTGAGACATCACATATCCATGGTGTCACACAGGTAATATCGGACCATTCTGATGTAGGATTTTAAAATTAAAGGCTAAAATGTCCAAGTAAATCTACAGTATATTTGACATCTTTTTTCAGGCTGTTAAAGCCATATTTTACTCTTATTCAGGCAACTGTAGATCAGAATCCTCCTGTTAAGCCAGCTTCATTCCATGTCTAGGTGAGACATCACATATCCATGGTGACACACAGGTAATATTGGACCATTCTGATGTAGGATTTTAAAATTAAAGGCTAAAATGTCCAAGTAAATCTAAAGTATATTTGACATCTTTTTCAGGCTGTTAAAGCCATATTTTACTCTTTTTCAGGCAACTGTAGATCCAAATCCTACTGTTAAGCCAGCTTCATTCCAAGTCTGGGTGAGACATCACATATCCATGTTGTCACACAGGTAATATCGGACCATTCTGATGTAGGATTTTAAAATTAAAGGCTAAAAGTCCAATTAAATCTAAAGTATATTTGACATCTTTTTCAGGCTGTTAAAGCCATATTTTACTCTTTTTCAGGACACTGTAAAACAGAATCCTCCTGTTAAGCCAGCTTCATTCCAAGTCTGGGTGAGACATCACATATCCATGGTGTCACACAGGTAATATCGGACCATTCTGATGTAGGATTTTAAAATTAAAGGCTAAAAGTCCAAGTAAATCTTCAGTATATTTGACATCTTTTTCAGGCTGTTAAAGCCATATTTTACTCTTTTCAGGACACTGTAAAAGAGAATGCTCCTGTTAAGTCAGCTTCATTCCAAGTCTGGGTGAGACATCACATATCCATGGTGTCACACAGTAATATTGGACCATTCTGATGTAGGATTTTAAAATTAAAGGCTAAAATGTCCAAGTAAATCTAAAGTATATTTGACATCTTTTTCAGGCTGTTAAAGCCATATTTTACTCTTTTTCAGGCAACTGTAGATCCAAATCCTACTGTTAAGCCAGCTTCATTCCAAGTCTGGGTGAGACATCACATATCCATGGTGTCACACAGTTAATATCGGACCAGTCTGATGTAGGATTTTAAAATTAAAGGCTAAAATGTCCAAGTAAATCTTCAGTATATTTGACATCTTTTTCAGGCTGTTAAAGCCATATTTTACTCTTTTTCAGGACACTGTAACAAATCCTACTGTTAAGCCAGCTTCATTCCAAGTCTGGGTGAGACATCACATATCCATGGTGTCACACAGGTAATATCAGACCAATCTGATGTAGGATTTTAAAATTAAAGGCTAAAATGTCCAAGTAAATCTTCAGTATATTTGACATCTTTTTCAGGCTGTTAAAGCCATATTTTACTCTTTTTCAGGACACTGTAAAACAGAATCCTCCTGTTAAGCCAGCTTCATTCCAAGTCTGGGTGAGACATCACATATCCATGGTGTCACACAGTTTATATTGGACCAATCTGATGTAGGATTTTAAAATTAAAGGCTAAAATGTCCAATTAAATCTTCAGTATATTTGACATCTTTTTCAGGCTGTTAAAGCCATATTTTACTCTTTTTCAGGACACTGTAAAACAGAATCCTCCTGTTAAGCCAGCTTCATTCCAAGTCTGGGTGAGACATCACATATCCATGTTGTCACACAGGTAATATCGGACCATTCTGATGTAGGATTTTAAAATTAAAGGCTAAAAGTCCAAGTAAATCTGTCAGTATATTTGACATCTTTTTCAGGCTGTTAAAGCCATATTTTACTCTTTTTCCACTGTAAACAGAATCTCCTGTTAAGACAGCTTCATTCCAAGTCTGGGTGAGACATCACATATCCATGGTGTCACACAGTTAATATCGGACCATTCTGATGTAGGATTTTAAAATTAAAGGCTAAAATGTCCAAGTAAATCTAAAGTATATTTGACATCTTTTTCAGGCTGTTAAAGCCATATTTTACTCTTTTTCAGGATACTGTAATCCAAATCCTCCTGTTAAGCCAGCTTCATTCCAAGTCTGGGTGAGACATCACATATCCATGGTGTCACACAGGTAATATCGGACCATTCTGATGTAGGATTTTAAAATTAAAGGCTAAAATGTCCAAGTAAATCTAAAGTATATTTGACATCTTTTTCAGGCTGTTAAAGCCATATTTTACTCTTTTCAGGCACTGTAAAGAGAATCCTCCTGTTAAGCCAGCTTCATTCCAAGTCTGGGTAACACATCACATATCTATGGTGTCACACAGGTAATATTGGACCATTCTGATGTAGGATTTTAAAATTAAAGGCTAAAAGTCCTAGTAAATCTTCAGTATATTTGACATCTTTTCAGGCTGTTAAAGCCATATTTTACTCTTTTCAGGTTACTGTAAAACAGAATCCTACTGTTAAGCCAGCTTCATTCCAAGTCTGGGTGAGACATCATATATCCATGGTGTCACACAGGTAATATCGGACCATTCTGATGTAGGATTTTAAAATTAAAGGCTAAAATGTCCAAGTAAATCTTCAGTATATTTGACATCTTTTTCAGGCTGTTAAAGCCATATTTTACTCTTTTTCAGGCAACTCTAGATCCAAATCCTACTGTTAAGCCAGCTTCATTCCAAGTCTGGGTGAGACATCACATATCCATGTTGTCACACAGGTAATATCGGACCATTCTGATGTAGGATTTTAAAATTAAACGCTAAAAGTCCAATTAAATCTGCAGTATATTTGACATCTTTTTCAGGTTTTTAAAGCCATATTTTACTCTTTTTCAGGACACTGTAAAACAGAATCCTCCTGTTAAGCCAGCTTCCTTCCAAGTCTGGGTGAGACATCACTTATCCATGGTGTCACACAGGTAATATCGGACCATTCTGATGTAGGATTTTAAAATTAAAGGCTAAAAGTCCAAGTAAATCTGCAGTATATTTGAAATCTTTTTCAGGCTGTTAAAGCCATATTTTACTCTTTTACAGGACACTGTAAAAGAGAATGCTCCTGTTAAGTCAGCTTCATTCCAAATCTGGGTGAGACATCACATATCCATGTTGTCACACAGGTAATATCGGACCATTCTGATGTAGGATTTTGAAATTAAAGGCTAAAATGTCCAAGAATCTAAAGTATATTTGACATCTTTTTCAGGCTGTTAAAGCCATATTTTACTCTTATTCAGGCAACTGTACATCCAAATCCTACTGTTAAGCCAGCTTCATTCCACGTCTGGGTGAGACATCACATATCCATGGTGTCACACAGTTTATATTGGACCAGTCTGATGTAGGATTTTAAAATTAAAGGCTAAAATGTCCAATTAAATCTAAAGTATATTTGACATCTTTTTCAGGCTTTTATTGCCATATTTTACTATTTTTCAGGATACTGTAAAACAGAATCCTCCTGTTAAGCCAGCTTCATTCCAAGTCTGGGTGAGACATCACATATCCATGGTGTCACACAGTTTATATTGGACAAATCTGATGTAGGATTTTAAAATTACAGGCTAAAATGTCCAATTAAATCTTAAGTATATTTGACATCTTTTCAGGCTGTTAAAGCCATATTTTATTCTTTTTCAGGCAACTCTAGATCCAAATCCTACTGTTAAGCCAGCTTCATTCCAAGTCTGGGTGAGACATCACATATCCATGTTGTCACACAGGTAATATCGGACCATTCTGATGTAGGATTTTAAAATTAAAGGCTAAAAGTCCAAGTAAATCTTCAGTATATTTGACATCTTTTTCAGGCTGTTAAAGCCATATTTTACTCTTTTTCAGGACACTGTAAAACAGAATGCTCCTGTTAAGTCAGCTTCATTCCAAGTCTGGGCAAGACATCACATATCCATGGTGTAACACAGTTTATATTGGACCAATCTGATGTAGGATTTTAAAATTAAAGGCTAAAATTTCCAATTAAATCTAAAGTATATTTGACATCTTTTTCAGGCTGTTAATGCCATATTTTACTCTTTTTCAGGATACTGTAAAACAGAATCCTACTGTTAAGCCAGCTTCATTCCAAGTCTGTATGAGACATCACATATCCTGGTGTCAGACAGGTAATATCAGACTAATCTGATGTAGGATTTTAAAATTAAAGGCTAAAATGTCCAAGTAAATCTAAAGTATATTTGACATCTTTTTCAGGCTGTTAAAGCCATATTTTACTCTTTTTCAGGCAACTGTAGATCCAAATCCTACTGTTAAGCCAGCTTCATTCCAAGTCTGGGTGAGACATCACTTATCCATGGTGTCACACAGGTAATATCGGACCATTCTGATATAGGATTTTAAAATTAAAGTCTAAAACTCCTAGTAAATCTTCAGTATATTTGACATCTTTCTCTTCTAGCTGGAGCGGTCGTCGCAGGCCACCCACGACTTGAGTCCGTACCTGGCGGGCTTGCTGGGCATGTACTGGCGGAAGGCGCATCGACCTTGGGAAAGGTTTACCCACACACACACACACACACACACACACACACAAATAAAATTTCAATGGGTACAATGGGCACAACGGGGACAAGAACACACACAGCAAAGACAGCCCACCTCGAAAGGGAACCAGCTGCTCGTCCACAGTCACGTCGGGGCCCGGGTCGTAGAGGCGAGGCAGCCGCCGCGTCCACGCGTCCCACACGTCTCGTACGGCCGTCAGTTTGTCCGAGGCTAGTCTGGCGGCTCTCGACTCGCGGTCGTCGAAACGCAGGAGTCTGGAGTAGGCGTGGAACCGTTTGACCGGCATCGTGGTGCGGAAAATGGCCCTGCCGCTCTCCTCATGCCACAGGCTCTCCAAGGCCTCGTTGCGGGACCTGTACACGTCCGCGAGGATCAGAAGCCCGAGGTAGGCTCGCAGGTCCGTGGTTTCCATCGCCTTCCACTTGCCGGCTTTGCCGTATCGCCTGCGGCCCTCGAGGTTGGTCGCGGCCAGTACCGTTTTCTCTATTCGCTGCGTGACAAACAGCTGGAACGCAGAGAGTATGTCGCGGACGCGCTCCGCGGCGTACTCTGTGGGTCCCGGTCTCGGTGGTATCAGAGCGGAAGCAGAAGCGCGTTGGCCGTCACGGTCTGTTCGGCCTCGGTCTTGTTCATCTGCGTCTTCTTCGGTGGCACGGCGATGAGCTTGGGGGCCACTTGGATGATACGTTTTCGAGGACCATTAGATTTTGCCGTCTTTTGACAGAAACATTTCCCTTCGCCATCCTCAACGTACTCCTCGTCGTCACTGCCTCGTCTTCTCCACCCTCGTCTTCTCTAACCTCATCGTACTCCTCGCTCGCTACCCTGGTCTTCTCTACCCTGGTCTTCTCTAACCTCATTGTACTCCTCGCTTTTGCTACCCTCGTCTTCTCTACCTCGTCTTCTCTAACCTCATCGTACTCCTCGCTTCACTACCCTCGTCTTCTCTACCCTCGTCTTCGCTAACCTCATCGTACTCCGTCTTCACTACCTTCTCCTCCCTCTTCACCCTCTTCCTCTTCACCCTCTTCCTGTTCCTCTCCTCCTTCTTCCCCCTTTTCTTCTTCTTCTTCTTCTTCTTCTTCTTCTTCATCTTCATATTCTTCATCGGGCCTTTGTTGCCCACTTTCTCCACGTTCTCCTCCTTGTTCAACTTCAACATCGTCTTGGCCTCGGTCATCGTCTTCATCGTGTTCTCCTTCGCTCTCGTCGCAGCAATGGTCCTATTCCCAGTCCTCTTCTGACGCGCACACGCCGCCGTCAGAGTCACGGTGGCGGTCGTGTATGTTGCGGGCCTCTCGTACTTGGTCTTCTTCTTGTATTTCAGCGGGGACATTGCGAGTGGACCTGCTGACGATAACCCGATGCAGCTTCAATTCCAGAGTCAAACGATGGGCCATGCTGACGTCGCACAAGTGCACAGGTCCAAAACAATACGACGTAAGATGACAACAGAAAGAAGACGAGACAAATGTGTCTGCAGTTTATACTGTAAATATGTGTGTGTGTGTGTGTGTGTGTGTGTGTGTGTGTGTGTGTGTGTGTATGTATGTGTGTGTGTGTCTGTCTGTCTCTCTGTGTCTGTGTTTGATAAATACCCAAAGGCCGATACCGCGGTAGTGGAAAATACATTTGAATGCAGGACGGGTCCCAGAGACCCTAAGGCCGATACCGCGGCAGTGGCAAAATACATTTGAATGCACGACGGGTCCCAGAGGCCGAGTACGTGTCGCGGTAGTGGAAAAATACATTTGAGTGCAGGACGGGGCCCAGAGACCCGAAGGCCGATACCGCGGTAGTGGAAATATAGAGTCGATTGCAAGACGGGTCCCAGAGACCTGAAGGCCGACACCGCAGCAGTGGAAAATACATTTGAATGCAGGGCGTGTCCCAGAGACCCTAAGGCCAATACGCGGTAGTGGAAAATACATTTGAATGCAGGACGGGTCCCAGAGGCCCAAGTACGTGTGCGGTAGTGGAAAAATACATTTGAGTGCAGGACGGGGCCCAGAGACCGAAGGCCGATACCGCGGTAGTGGAAATATAGAGTCGATTGCAAGACCACAGGCCCGAAGGCTTATACCACGGTAGTGGAAAATACATTTAAATGCAGGACGGGTCCCAGAGACCGAAGGCTGGTGTCGCGGTAGTGGAAAAATACATTCGCAGCAGGACGGGTCCCAGAGACCCGTAGGGCGGTGTCGCGGTAGAAGTGAAATACTTTGAATACAGGACGTGTCCCAGAGACCGAAGGCTGGTGTCGCGGTAGTGGAAAAATACATTCGAAAGCAGGACGGGTCCCAGAGACCCGTAGGGTGTCGCGGTAGAAGTGAAATACCTTTGAATACAGGACGGGTCCCAGAGACCCGTAGGACGGTGTCGCGGTAGAAGTGAAATACCTTGAATACAGGACGGGTCCCAAAGACCCGAAGGCCGTATCGCGGTAGTGGAAAAATACAATCGAAAGCATGACGGGTCCCAGAGACCGAAGGCCGATCCCGCGTTAGTGAAACTATACAGTCGAATGCAGGACGGGTCCAAGAAACCCAAAGGCCAATACCGCGGGAGTGGAAAAGTACATTTGAATGCAGGACGGGTCCCAGAGACCTGAAGGCCGACACCGCGGCAGTGGAAAAATACATTTGAATGCAGGGCGTGTCCCAGAGACCGAAGGCCAATACGCGGTAGTGAAATATACATTTGAATGCAGGACGGGTCCCAGAGACCCGTAGGACAATGTCGCGGTAGAAGTGAAATACTTTCAAATACAGGACGGGTCCCAGAGACCCAAAGGCCGGTGTTGCGGTAGTGGAAAAATACATTTGAATACATTCGCCGGGTCCCAGAGACCGGAAGGCCGATACCGCGGTAGTGGAGAAATAGATCGAATGCAGGACGGGTCCCAGAGACCCAAAGGGCACGGACCACTGTAGTAGACGTGACTGTGTCCCTGTGACCCGATGGACAGCAAAAGGGTTAATATGTGTGTGTGTGTGTGTGTGTGAGTGTGTGTGTGTGTATGTATGTGTGTGTGTGTGTGTGTGTGTGTGTGTGTGTATTTAGTAGACCCAGGTCATGCATTTGGTTTTGAATTTAATTTAATTTCCTCTTTCATACAACACAAAATACAATCGACCCAAAGGCCGTGGCAGTAGAGACACGCAGTCGAATGCAGGCCGGGTCCCAGAGACCATAAGGCTGAAGTGGCGGTAGAAGTGAAATACATTCAAATACAGGACGGGACCCAGGGACCCGAGGCCGATGCAAAAGTCAAATAAGCTGAACGTGTTCCTGTGACACGATGGCCAACACAAGGGTTATACTGTAAATATGTGTGTGTGTGTGTGTGTGTGTGTGTGTGTTTGTCTGTGTGATTAATATATTTAGTAGACCGAGGTCAAGCATTTGGTTTTCTTTTAATTTAATTTCCCCTTTCATTCAATACAACACAAAATACAATCGACCCGAGGCCGAGGCGCGGCAGTAGAGATACGCAGTCAAATACAGGACGGGTCCCAGGGACCCGAGGACCGATGCCACTGTAGTGGAAAAATACTTTGAATACTGGCCGGGTCCCAGAGACCCAAAGGGTCAGGTCCACTGTAGTAGACGTGTCGTGAAATGAAATCAATGTGGGTCCGGGACCCGAATGCCAATGCGTAGAGTTAAATAAACTGAACGTGTCCCTGCGACCCGATGGCCAACACAAGGGTTATACTGTCTACATGTCCGTATGTGTGTGTGTGTGTGTGTGTGTTTGTGTGTGAATGTATTTCAATTTCCCTCTTTCATACAATACAACACAAAATACATTTGACCCAAAGGCCGCGGCAGTAGAGATACGCAGTCAAATACAGGACGGGTCCCAGGGACCCGAGGGCCGATGCCGCTGTAGTGGAAAAATACTTTGAATACTGGCCTGGGTCCCAGAGACCCAAAGGGTCAGGTCCACTGTAGTAGACGTGTCGTGAAATGAAATCAACGTGGGTCCCGGGGACCCGAATGCCAATGCGTAGAGTCAAATAAACTGAATGTGTCCCTGCGACCCGATGGCCAACACAAGGGTTATACTGTCAACATGTCCGTATGTGTGTGTGTGTGTGTGTGTGTGTTTGTGTGTGAATGTATTTCACTTTCCCTCTTTCATACAATACAACACAAAATACATTCGACCCAAAGGCTGCGGCAGTAGAGATACGCAGTCGAATGCAGGCCGGGTCCCAGAGACCAGAAGGCTGAGGCGGCGGTAGAAGTGAAATACATTCAAATACAGGACGGGACCCAGGGACCAGAGGGCCGATGCAAAAAGTAAAATAATCTGAACGTGGCCCTGTGACACGATGGCCAACACAAGGGTTATACTGTCAACATGTCTGTGTGTGTGTGTGTGTGTGTGTGTGTGTGTGTGTGTGTGTGTGTGTGTGTGTGTGTGTGTGTGTGTTTGTCTGTGTGATTAATATATTTAGTAGACCGAGGTCAAGCATTTGGGTTTTTAAATTTAATTTCCCCTTTCATTCAATACAACACAAAATACAATCAACCGGTGGCACGGATGTGGAAGAACAATACAATCGCATTCTGCCCCGGGGTCCCAGAGACCCGAAGGCCGAGGCGGCGGTAGAAGTGAAATACATTCAAATACAGGACGGGTCCCAGGGACCCGTGGGCCTAGGCCGCTGTAGTGGGGGGAATACGATTGAATACCGGACCGGGTCCCGGGGACCCGAGGGCCGATGCCTCTGTAGTGAAGAAAAACTTTTGAATACTGGCCCGGGTTCCCAAAGACTCCAAGGGCCAGGTCCACTGCTGTAGACGTGACATGAATTGAAACCAACGTGGGTCCCTGGGAACCGAATGCCAATACAAAAAGTCAAATAAATTGGACAACACAAGGGTTGTACTGTAGTTATGTCTGTGTGTGCTTGTGTGTGTGTGTGTGTGTGTGTGTGTGTGTGATAAATATATTTAGTAGACCGAGTCAAAACATTTGGTTGTCTTTTAATTTAATTTCCCTCCTTCATACAATACAACACAAAATACCAAAATACATCCGACCCAAAGGCCGCGCAGTAGAGATTCGGGTCCCAGAGACCAGAAGGCTGAGGCGGTAGAAGTGAAATACATTAAAATACAGGACGGGTCTTAGGAACTCGAGGCCAAGGCCGCGGTAGTGGGGAATACGAATGCATACCGGCCTGGGTCGCGGGGACCCGAGGCCAGGTCCACTGTAGTAGACGCAACATGAATTGAAACCAAGGTGGGTCCCTGGGACCCGAATGCCAATGCAAAAAGTCAAATAAACCGAACGTGTCCCTGCGACACGATGGACAGCACAAGGGTTATACTGTAAACATGCCTTTCTTTGTGTGTGTGTGTGTGTGTGTGTGTGTGTGTGTGTGTGTGTGTGTGTGTGTGTGTGTGTGATAAATATATTTAGTAGACGAGTCAAAGCATTTGCTTGTCTTTTTAATTTCATTTCCCTCTTTCATACAATACAACACAAAATATCAAAATACATCCGACCCAAAGGCCGCGGCAGTAGAGATTCTCAGTCGAATGCAGGACGGGTCCCAGAGACCAGAAGGCTGAGGCAGTGGTAGAAGTGAAATACATTCAAATACAGGACAGGGTCCCAGAGACCCATAGGGTCAGGTCCACTGTAGTAGACGTGTCGTAAAATGAAATCAACGTGAGTAGTTATATGGTGACACTATTGCGTGCATGTGAAAAGGGGGTGGGTTCACCTCTCTGAGTACACTTTGCGC